>KQ995689.1:76821-137219 GCA_001598015.1 Dorcoceras hygrometricum
GCGCTTCGCTCCATCTGCTGATTGTGATGACATCAAGGCTGATGTCATCACAGCTCAATCCAAATTTAGCGCCTCTTCTCATCTGCTGAATCTTCAACTGTAGCTCCTTGCTGAACTTCTTCGTTCCAGCTGATCTTCATCATCTCGCTACTTCACTTCGCTTCAGCTGATCTTCATCATCTCGCTAAGCATCCAGCTTCTTGAATAGCGACTGTCAACAGATTCGTCAACAGTACTTATAATTGCGACTTTCTTCTTCTTGAATAGTGACTGTTGATAGATTCATCAACAGTACTTATATCTTTGCGACTGCTAACAGATTCGTCAACAGTACTTATAATTGCGACTTTCTTCTTCTTGAATAGTGACTGTTGATAGATTCATCAACAGTACTTATATCTTTGCGACTGCTAACAGATTCGTCAACAGTACTTATAATTGCGACTTTCTTCTTCTTGAATAGTGACTGTTGATAGATTCATCAACAGTACTTATAATTGCGACTGCTGATAGATTCATCAGCAGTACTTATAATTGCTTCCTCTCTTAGCGCTCCAGCTGATCTTCATCATCTCGCTACTTCACTTCGCTTCAGCTGATCTTCATCATCTCGCTAAGCATCCAGCTTCTTGAATAGCGACTGTCAACAGATTCGTCAACAGTACTTATAATTGCGACTTTCTTCTTCTTGAATAGTGACTGTTGATAGATTCATCAACAGTACTTATATCTTTGCGACTGCTAACAGATTCGTCAGCAGTACTTATAACTTGAATCTTCTTCTTATTCTTCAGCAAGCTTCTCAATACTTGATTCAGCTGGTTCGCTTCGCACTTTAGCTCTTCAGCTGGTTGTTATTGTTTCAGCTGGATTATCATGCTCCAGCTGATTACGAACAGCTGATGTAACTCTGGACGTCTCCATTGCTAATTCAACTGCTGATTCCTTGAACGCATCAAACCAACTGCTGATCGATATATTGCGAACCATCTGCTGGACAGATATAGCTGCTGCTGATCGTCTTCTTTGTGCCTAAAATCTGTACACTCAAGTAGAATTGTTAGAATCACAATAATAGGTTTTGTGTAATTCAAAACTTAATTAGGATCTGTAAAAACAGATCCAACAAACTCAATCAATTCACAAGCTGTATCACGTAAATCACAGAAGAATATCAGCAGATTTCACAACATCAATTACAGCCATGTTCACGCTCAAAGCTGTTAAATCTGCTCAATTCGTACCTTCAACGACTGAATTCTACCTCAACAGAATTCCAAAGGCACGGCAATACCAACAGTGCAAACCAGCTTTCACCTGATATCCTCAACCACGTCAGAAGCTGTCCAGAACCTCAAATCTGTTAAGGAAACTCAACAATCAACTCACGTCTAGTTCAAATCAGAACTTCTCAGTAGCAATTCCTACGGTCAAGAACCTAATCTCCGGTTCTACTTCTAAACAAAGTACTAGCATCTAATACTAAGCTTAGAACGGTAGGAATTTCTTACCCAACAGTTGGAAATAGCGGAAGAACTATCGGGTTCCACTGTACGAAGAAATCAGCAGCTTCGCGATCTTCTCCAAGGTCGTTCCACAGCTTCAAATGGGGTAACAATCGAAAGAGCAAGTCACAGGGATTCCAGCGCCACCAAAATCGCTCAAATCATCGGACGGAGAACGGCGGCAATCGGCGGGAATTAAGTCACGGTGAACAGTAGCTAACGAGGGTTTGAAGATAAAGATAAGAAATATCGGTTGAAAAATAATCTAAGTGTTGCTCAACACTTATCTATATATCTCTCAATCCACTGCTGATGTTCTCAAAATAATCAGTCGATGGGAACAGTAAATATCTTACGACTGGTACTCATGTTTCCTTCAACAAAACCAGCAGCAGCAACCAGGCGCAACAACCAGTCGCAACATAATACCAAAAAGACATCGTAGCAACTAATCAAAACGACGCCGCATGGCCTACGTCATCCTATCTGTCAACAGATACCTCGCGACTGGATAAACAATGCAACAGATTCCTCGCTACTGGTACCAGACGCAATACCCAAAACGCAGCGTTTCCACTTAATCAAACGACGTCGCTTCTCATCAGCGACTGGTTCTTCAAACCAAACACGTTTCACTTCCTCGATCACTCTCGTAATTGCGCGCCTGCTGTGCCAGCAGCAACCATCACAAGCGCAACTACCGCCAGACGCAACACAAGACGTCATGCTCACGTCATCTCTACTGATTTCCAAAATTCACCAGACGCGAGCTACAGTACTATTGACCCGCGTTGACTTTCGCTACAGGAGCTTGCTGCTGACAGACTTCGCCAAAATTCGCTACGTCTGCTTCTTATACTAGCGTTGCGTCTGATTTCTAACACTTAGAGAAATTCGACAACTCAAAATCCCATGACAAATCCTACGAAACTGATTAATCACGATTCGAATTTCTCAATCCCCACACTCTTAATCAGCACAGTGTTCAAATGACCAGCTCAGGTACTTCAAGCAACACACAACCAGCTTGGATCACTCATGCGAACCCGGTCTAGTCTACAGTACTCAGATCAGATCAGACCTCTCCACTGTATCATCTCAGGTACACATATGCTAAATCCAGATTGCGTTCCCAAACTGACCAGCATGGGACATCCAGCATATCTCTAAGCTGGTTCCAACTCGCACATACACAAGGGAACCCAAAGTTGTACACCTATAGGCTGGTATCCTCAAAACCAGCTCACGGTAGAAATCAATTCAGCACAGCAAGGTATTCCAGCTCAGAGCTAACATCTCAGTGCATGTCACAACTGATCTGATCTGGATTAAAACCCGAAGATCACCAACAGTTCACACCAGTCTCCCAAGCTGATTACTAACCAATTCACAGATACTATCCAGCTCAGGATTAATAGGTCCAACCAGCTCGCACAGGAACTGGTCTTGGTTCAACTTCGAAACCCACAAATAAACTGCACTGAAACCCGAACAACTTGCAAAACCAGCTTAGCACAATACTCTGGACCAGCACACATCTCAGCTGGTATATTCTCCAGCAGCTTATCCAACTGAATTATCTACTCGGTTTAAACACTAATCTGATATGGTTAACTCGAAATTACCATCTAATAATTTCAGTTCTCAAAAATATATAAATCACGCTGTTGCTGTCTGAGTTGCTTAACTGAGCTGATCTCCCGCTCTGATCTGTTCTAAGCTCTGAGCTGATATGATGAACTATAAGCTGAACTCTGATCTGCACTTGTTCTCTGAACTGAACGCTTCTCTCCGGAGCTGAAACCTGCTCTGAACTGGTTTCTTTTGTGCTGATCTTTGCTCTAAAATGGATTAGCTTGGATTTCATCTGTTGGACCAGTTTGGACATCCTCTACTGTTCCAGCTTGGACATCTTCTCAATAGCACTCAGTTCGTCGCTTTCAGCTCGCTTCCGATCTGCTTCAGCTTGCTTCCGATCTGCTAAAATGCACTTCTTCAACTCGCAGCTTATCTGCTACAACGCGCTTTTTCAGTTCGCGTCTGATCGCTTCAGCTAAGACCTGTGCACTCGATTAAATCGTTAGAAACATAACAGAAGATTTTGTGTTTATCAAAATTAAGATCTGATATGTTATACAGATCCAACATGTATACATAGAATAAAAAATAAATTACTATTGTTATTTATACATATTCAGATGACTAAAAAACTTTCAAAATCTAAACAATAATCTGTTAATAATCTTTATATATATATATAATAATAAATAATATATATATTTAATATATTGGAGGCGGATGGGGATCCCCGTCCCGGAACTGATCCCACGGGGATGGGTATGAGAATCCCCGACTTATTTGGTAATTGTAAAATCGACCCCATCCTACCCCATTGTCGTCCCCGAACTGATCCCATGTGATGGGGATGAGAATCCCTGACTTATTTGGAGGCGGGGATGATACCCGATATATTCGGGGGTGGGGATGGTAATGATAAAACCGATCCATCCCATCCCATTGTCATCTCTACTGACAGCTAGATTTATATGTGGGTTAATATTAGCATCTTAATAATCCCTTACACATCTTAAGATAACTATCAATAGTAATTTTCCAAGAATAATTGTTGGGTAACACTAGCAACTATTTACTTTGGCCTATTAATTGTAATTTTCCCAGCAGAACTGTTGGGGAACTAATAACTATGTATTTTGGTGTGATGGTTAAGTGTGCAGTTTATGTTAGATATAGTTTGATATTCTTTATTTAAGTATATAAGTACTTATAATTTTTATAAACAAAGATATATTTTAAACTAGTGCACCGAGCACCGTCGTCATACGTGTATAAATATAAACATTATTATTAAAAGTTATTTTAAAGTTTGAATATAATTACAAATATATTTTTAAAATTATTTTAACTATAATGGTTCATATGTTAAATAATGAGATAGTGGAGATGATGAGATATTGGGAAATGATGCGGGAAATTTTTGAGTTTTTTTTTTTTACATTTTGTACTTTTATTGTAAAATATTTTGTAAGAATGATAAGTATACATTTGGACATTCATTAAAATATCAATATTGTTTTTCTAATTTAGGTATTACAATATAGTAAGGATAGTAAGGCTATGTATTGGATATTTCTAACCATTTGGATTGACCGATATTTGTTGACAATGATAAAAATACGTAATATGGAATTAATTCCATATATAAGATATTTCTCACAATATGGATTGACTATTTTTTGTTGCACGAAGTGGGACTATTAACTCGTAATTTAATTCCATATATAAGATATTTCTCACAATATGGATTGACTATTTTTTGTTGCACGAAGTGGGACTATTAACTCGTAATTGTAATGGAACACACTTGAAAAATGAGAAAATAAAAGGTGTCCTAAAGTCGTTGGAACATTAACACAAAGAATCGTGTATGAAACCGTCTCACGACATTCATGAAGCAGTATTAATTTTTATGCTAAAATTATTAGTTTTAACTATGGTGGAGTAAATTTATAAGTTTTGATGAAAACAATAAAATAGATTAATCAGATCAGAGAATCAACCGATTCAAGATAGAGTATACTCCGTTGATTGTAGAAATCAGATCAGAGTCAAGATGGTGTACAAGAGCTAAGCTGGTTAAGGTCAAACCAGCTCAGAGACTTAGAAACCAGAGAAAAGCTGGTTAAGGACAAATCAGCTCAAACAATTTAACCAAGCTGTTTAAAGACAAACCAGTTCGGAAGAACAGAACAAATATCTATTCAGATTATCAGTTGATAGAAGAGCAATTTGAGTTCAGATCAGTTTACAAGAGCAATGTATATTGAAAAGACAAGATAGAACATTTGGTATTCGAATCAGTTGAGAACAGTTCAGAGCAGAACTTGTTTAGCGATAGCGTTTGTGAAGAACATGCCAAATTCTTTTAGAAGAGATAGATGCTATCAGGAAGGCTTGTGTTTCTACAGAAGAAGACAGTTTTGAACAAAGATTAATATCTGGAACAGCTTAGAAGCAGAGTAGAGCAGATTACCTTGGACCAGATTAGAGAAGTTCTACGTTCAGAAACCAGATCGGGAAAACCAGTTGACTAAGACAACTTAGCAAAATGGATTTCACACTACTTTGAAGTTTCGTACAGATTGATGTGAAGTGTTTGACTTCTCTGTATTGATTTGTAGTCGTTGGAACTACTTTGAATTGATCCCAGATATACAGAGATATGTTTTCAGCGAGATACGACGTAGAGTATGTCAAAAAGGGAAATGCATTTAATGAAGGTATACGAGAATAATACAAGCATTTAAGACGTCGCAGTTATCTCACTTCGGATATATACGACGTGTCTACTGGTAACATTTCTTACCGTTGTATCCAAAGTGTATAAAATGGAGAAGCAAATCAGTTAGAATCACCTAATGCTCACACAACTTTCGAACTGCTGAATCAACGAACTTACAAGCTTTCAAAGAGCAAAAACAGAGTTCATACTCTAAACCAGCTCAGAGCTAGTGACACACACACGCAGATTGTTTCTCTGGAGTTTTGAGATTACCCTGTATAATAAAAAACAGAGTGTTGAGTGCTAGATTAGCAAACCAGCTTAGAGCTGTGAAATTTGTACTGTAGAACAGATTGCGATCTGTGTCTATTTCTTTTGTGAGGCTAGGAGTACTTGCAGCTGCTGGCTGTCGGATCGGGTTGTTACAAGAGTTGCATCAATCAAATCTTCTAGTGGCTAATCTTCCCGTTGTGGAAGAAGGTGAGACGTAGGAGATTAAACCCGAACTTTCAGAAACAAATTCTTGATCCCTTAATTTTTACGTTTACATTTATTCTGTTCACCGTTGGATCGTGTTCTTTCCGCATAAATATTTTATTACACGAGATACTAGCTTTTCACTGAGACCCTCCAAGCTGGTAACTCGGCTTAGGTTAGCTGCGAGCTGTAAACTCTTTTAAAACAATTTCCGATTAAAATTAGCAGATGAGTTCATTTACTCCCCCCTCTGAACTCTCGAGCTGTTTTTTCGATCCTAACAAACTACAAATATAGGCTTGATGGAATATTTCTCCAAATTGACCGAACCTATGAAAAAATATTATTTTTATGTCAAAAAATTATTTCCATACTAAAAGTATATTTTATTAACTTGATCGAATTGTCTCATGTGTATAAATGGTGAGACCATCTCACAAGAAACTGCTCAACATTTAATTAAGTTTACACCTCATTTCTACCTTGGGCGTTTTGAAGAATATAAAGGCAAATTAACAAAAAAAAATCCTTCAACGTGTAGAATATGAGACCCATGATAATTTTTGTAGAAATGTTGGCACTACAATCATAGGTATGATCAATTCGATAGGATTTTTTGGATTACAGTGTTTGGAATTATGGTCTTTTCATTTCTTTGTCGTAATATTTTGGGGTACATAACTGTAATTATAAATTTAAGTGCCATCAACTAAAAACACAACCACAAAATTATGGTCCTAATTTGTAGAACGTTGTACCCATCAACTAAATTCTTGATTTGGAAGGAAATCCGCAAATTGAAGATTACTGCCCAAATTTAACTCCAAATTATGGATTATGGTACGCTTTGGCATGTGATTTCTCGAGAAATCGAATATAATTGAATATACTGATTTTATGTGCCATATATTTCGACGCAATTGTTAATTCAATCGTTTGACATAAATACATATTTATCTCAGATACCAAATTTTTTTATTATGAAATTTTTCATGTTAGATCATAGAGATGCATGTTATACACACATAGATAACATCAGACACGACATTTTAAAGAGCAGAACTATCCATATAATTAATCGCTCGAGAAAATTGATCTATACCGAGAACCAACAAATTGCAAATTTTTGTTTTCCACCGTCAATGGGTTCTGCTTTTAAGGCCACCATCCGATCAAAACAAGTTGAGTACTCATCAAAATCAAATTATTTTCATGAACATGAAATATAGAGCTGATTTTATTCACATTTACAAGCCCATTGATTTCTATGTTACGATCCATGAAGGAGAACATCGAGGAAAACAGTGCAATTGACTATTGACATTAGACCACAATATTACTGAAAAAAGACCCCACAGCAGCAGCTGACAGCCTTCAATGTTCACGTTGATACTCAAACAGGTGACGCATTATCCAAGCCTTCTTATTTAACAACCTTGGAGATCAAGGAACTGAGAGTGTTACCTTAAATACGAGCACGGTTAGAATAAAACATGGTAGCAATCAAATGGACTCATGAGGTAAAAATTAGCCAAACATTTCAGCAACTTACACTATCTCTCCAGTTTCGGATATATGTTAGTTGAATTCAATTATGAATGTTCGAATCTCCATCGGGCTAAGTTCTACCGCCAACTTCACAGGATCTACAGGACCCCCTCTCAGTACCTTGCGTTCGTTTGTATTCGAGCCTTCCACTTTCCAGGATAACCTCTTTTTCTCCATTTCGTCTCTTTCTTGATTGGCTGAGAGACTCATTTCCTTGACTTTGTTTATCTGATAAGATCGTAAGAGTAAATACAAAACTGCTAACATTTGAATGGGACCGATTACAATAACTACCACGAGTTAAGTTTATGCCGTTTGTCTCACCTTCTTGTTAGCAAAAACTCTCTTCAAGTCCACGGTTGCCATCACTGATAAGTCCTTGTCCTCTCCAACCTATGACAAGATGACCAAATAAGAAAGAAAAAATGAGATGAACAGTTCAAAGTATAGTTTCTGTAGATGAGTTGAGGAAATGACAGGTACTTGAATGATTTAAGAATGACAACCTCGAACAAGTGCGCCAACCGAAAGAGAACATTTCCATTTTCAAGCTCCTGAGCACCAAAAGAGTTCAATAATGGTAAATATTACATAACATTGTTTGTCACACCCCACTGCGATCTTGGAGTACAATGGGGGCCGACTAATGCACATGCATTAAAGAATCTTTATCCATCATATTTGTGAGAAGAATTACCTGGAGAGTTATGATAGCAACGTTATTAGGAAGACTGTAAGAAGGATCCACTGCTGAAAAGGTATGTGTTGGGAAATTGGTCCACTCATCATCCTGCGGATATATTAAAGGAAATATGAGTAATAAATATTGACTCAACAGCAAGAACAGCATGATTCCCAGGTTACCTGCTCAGAGAAAGCTAAAATAAAAGGTGAATATATCTCTTGTCCAAATGATCGACGCCACTTGGATCCCTCTCCAAGTGGATCAATCCTCACGTAATACTTTCCTTGGATCTGCAAGAAGTGTAGAAATTTGATCTGATTTTGTAGGTACACTTGATTGATTGAAGTGAAACAGAACTAGTATCTTAAATTTAAAGGAATGCTATACAATAATAAGTTGAACTCATTATAGTTAGTTAGTATTCACAAACAATATTCTACAAGATGCTTCAGCTTTTTTGAACATCATGACAGAGTATGCTTACAGTTAAACCCAAGCACTTCTTTTCGATGCAGACTGTTTCATTTAGAGCTTCAGCAACACCTCTACTATCGTCATATAGCAATCTCCTATATAACAAGACCTCAAGTTACAAAAGTAAAGCTAAGCTACTGATAAGAGTAACAACCTTGTTCCATTCCCGTGACAATCTAAATATTGTGCAATGGTAAAAAAAAAAATCACAGCATGCGAATCTGATTGAATGAGCAGAACCTGTGGAGCATTATCTCCAATTCACCATCATCAATACTTGATCCTCCTACTGATCTATCCACCAAAACTGATAGCTCTGAGTTCTCGTCTTTGATGTAAGCTCCAAGGTTGATCTGAAAGAAAGTCAGATACTAGTTGAAGCAAAATAAGATCATAAGGCCTCTCATAAGTTACAACATTTCATTAACTTCTTGGAATTTTGATTCTTTGACATCTCTAATAGACCAATAGGACCAAAATTATAGTCTAATCACTAACTGGACCTTGGTAGGTTAAAAATATTGCAACTATGCTTCCAAGTATAGAATTTAGAGGATGGTAAAGACAGAAAGAGAAGTAACTCAACCTAAAAAATAAATACATCTTTGGTGCTCAATGCAGGCAATGAACTCCAAAAAATATTCAAATGTGCATCAAAGTGTGGACCACAGATTGGAACTGTGTCGTCAGTTGGGAATCCCGACATTAAGCCTTTCCAAGGAAGCAGGTTAGATTGAGAATATAAGCAAGTCTGTCAGAAGCTAATAACTACCACTTGTAGTTTTATTGTCATGTACAACAGTTAAATGTAGGACATTATTAATTGACTACAGAAACATATTATACCCTGGTCACAGAAGCTACTAAAGATACTAATTGATTAAAAAACATAATATATACTGCATTAATTTCATTTCGTGATAAAATTTAGCTGGTTGAATACCCTGGGATGCATATATGCAAGATATTTAGAATAGAAGAATCACATTTTGAAAGTGGTGACAATGATGTCAAAACATGATATTGGCAGCTAAAACATGATATCATAATTCCTTCACATGAAAGGAAACTGTAGAGAGAGTTTATTTCAGACAAACATACTGGATAGTAGTTTCCTGCGATAGGTTGGTTCACTTGAAGGTCCCAATCAGTTCTGTGGTCTCGAATCTAAACAAAAACAGCAAATAATAATGAACACCCAATGCATTGACAATGTCACAGTCAATAAAATCCATTTTTCTGTAATAATAATGAAATGTATTATGAACAGCATGCTAGTTTTGAAAGAAAAATCGTGACTAAGAAATTAGTGGATGAAACATACCCGTTCAAGAAAATCACGCCCATTGGAGTCTGTATAAAATATTTTGTTGTTTCCTATTTTGGATTTTATGCGAGTAACAATCTCCTTACCAAAACCATCATCAATGGGAATGGGACCAACCTGTAAATTAAGAAAAACTAGGTAGTTTTTCAACCCTAAGGATGGATCACTTTCACAGATAAGAGAGAGAAGAAGACTGGATTACCTCAAATTCAAACTCAACATGTTCCATCTCCTTGTACACTCTTGTAATCTATGCATAGACATATTAAAAGTTCAGATACCAGAGAAAAAGTTATACACACTTACATCTTACTTCTAAATCTCTAGTTATTCAATATGCAGATTCACATTTGACTTTCTAAAATTCAAACTGTTTTCATTATAGCTTCTTGAAAGTTAGTCATGAGAAAACTGAGTTAGGATTGCTAGTAGCTACTTTCAAAACCAGTGCTCGTAAAAAGTGTAGTTTTTTTCATTGAATGTGTTCATCAAGCAATGAGTACCCTCAGAACATTATATATGTTTTCAGAATACAAGTATGAGTGAAATGAAAAATATAATGTCATCTGATGTATAAAAAAATGAATCCACTACAAACCTGATATATCCAGGAATTAATCATCTGATGAACTTCATCAAAGAGAGGTCCTCGGAAAACTGTAAGAGGGACCTGAAACAATTATGAACTAATTTATTTATTTATTTTTTTTATCATGCAATTGTAACTCAAGCCGAAGGCATAACGTAGAAAGGAATGTAGATACCTTCTCCTCAGACAGCACCGGAAATGAGCCATTTGGCCGGAAAACATATGCCCCTGAAGCCTTCAATAAGTAAACAAAATTATTGGGTATAAGTCCACCAGCAACAATTTGGAAGATAAATCTAAATGACATGGGGATGTTACCTGATAATCAGCACTCCTGTCGTATCCAGTGAAGTAACTGTATGATTGCTCTAGAGAAATATTTACCTTCATTATAAATATATATATGCTATTATGTATTTCACCACTTTGCAGCACGAAAACGGAAGTTTACAGACCAATTTACTGATGATAAGACTACTATAAAAAGGCGCAGCTAAAATGGGCAAATATGAGTCAATTAATGAGGACGTACCATACTCCTGCTGTTAATATAGTGCATCAGCTTTCCATTAATTCCAGAGTGTACAAGCTTCAAGCTGCCTGAACCTATTTCTATAGGACTGCTTTGGCTCCATTCAAAAGTGTACAACAATTGTTTTGACAAAACAGAAGCTGCATGAGTTAACAAGTGACAGAATGTAAAAATCATTGCATAAGCTTCAGTCAGTTACAACTTTCAAATAAGATCAGTCTAACAACCTCCCAGTTTATCACTTGAGATCACATAACTACTGAAACCCAAAGGTGGAACAACCGCTGTAAATGCGAGCCAATACTTGGGACTGACATTTGAAGATTTTCCCAAGTATGCGCTGGCATAAAATTTTGTGTTGGCTATTGATGCATTAACTATAGGGATAAGCTGTGATAAAATTAATTGTCCTGCGGCATCTCTGACGTTGACATTCTCATTGACAACCTGCATCAAGTGCATAAAATAAAATTCGTAAATATATGCCGATTAAATTTCTTGACTTTTTTTATTCTCGATTTAGTTGGACAAATATGGCATTCTTGCATCAAACCGGTCCTATCTCCTGTTAAATAACGGACCAGGACAAAGCCTGATTTACCGAGAAGAATAGACAAAGATAACCTGTCACTTTGACAATGTTATCGTCGCAAAAACTAACTGAAAATGATCAATTAAACAAATACTCACAGGGATTCTCACGATCTCCGTTCTTTTCCACCCCAAAGGATTATAGACAAGTACTGCCTAAGGACAGCAACACAATGATTCATCTATCATGTCAGTGGTTTTCTTCATTAAATAAAAATTGTTACTTACCAACTTTTTACCACGAGAGAGATCAACCTCTGTTGCTGGACAATAGCTTATGTTCATAAGGGGGCACTGAAGAAAGAAGAAAGGATTCAAACGTTGGTGCATCTAATTAATCTCAAAATATAAATAGAAGATAGTTCTCCAGGTATATAGAAATAAAAGTTAAACATCTAGTTGAGAGAGCATATGCTAATTCAATTTGATGAAAATGGATTGCATAACTACAAAAACAAGTTATTGGGAAGAAACTGAAAAGTGTTCAAGTTAATGTTTGTTTTCAAAGAAAAGGTGAGCACAAATACAAGAGAACTGAAAGTTCAGGGGCATTTGCCTGCATGAACTTTGTAGCAAGACTCTTGCATTCTGAAGTTGATGCTTGTGTCATACAACCAAGTGCAGTTGCCACAACTTCCTCTGACTGCGGTGATAAAAACTCGAGATGTTAATGTATTACCATCTGGTGGCAAAGAAAAATGTTTGGAAATATTGTACCTCCTTGTAACCAATTGAAAGCCGTTTGGCATAGTCATTAGCCACATGTTGCTGTTCAGTACCAGTAACTGCATCATGATGTTGTACAATGGCCAACGCATCGGCCAATGAATCAGTTGTCGGTCCCAGTTCTTTTCTTCCACTGAAAAATTCTAACTGTCTTGCTGCCTAGTTAAGACCAGAGACCAATGAGGTTTTTGATTGAAACCATTTGTATCAGCGTTATCTTAATGATCAGAAAGATGTAAAGGGTTTCATGACCTACCAAATAGTAGCCACTCATAGTTCTGACATAGCCTTTCAAGGCAGGTCTACTTGTAAAATATCCTGTCCAATAAGAATTTTCACGGTCCGCATATCTGATAAATGATTTGACTCAATTATTATCCAATAACTTTAACAGAAACATGTGCATTTTTATTATATTTAAGAAAAATAAAAAACTTGAACCAACGGGAAGTAGTCTTCAGTTTTAAGAGGCCATGACTCATATAAGTCATATTTTGTGTCAGTGTATATTGATGGAGTGGAATACAGTGCATTGACTCTGCCATCCTGCAATCAGGTTGAGAATCATTATTTTATGAACAATCGGGATTAAGGTATTTAAGTGCTTTTAATGCAGGAATTTCAACAAAAAGTTTTTGAGCAAATTTACTACATCTGCACATGTTCAAAAACAGAGTTAAAATTAAGAAAGTATCAGATACTCAGACCAATAAAAGTGGAATGATTGTCAACAAAATATGTCAAATGATGTCTCTCTTAAGAATCATTTGACAATGCCAAAAATGCGACCTGAACATTCAGAAATACTGACTTGATTTACATAATGTATGAGTTTGTCCATATTCCGAAACCACGTATGTGCATATTGATAATTGAAGTCAGTTCCCATAGTCCACATTATATGATTTGAACGTGTAACATTGGCCTGTAATGGTGAAGGAAGTCAAAACTGTAGATCAATATGAAAAAAGAGAAGGCAGAAAAATTAGAAAGACAAATAGATTGAAAACAAGAAAATTTAGAGTACATTGCCAGTAATTAATTACCTGTGAGATGGCAGCAGCTACAAAATCACTGACACGCTCTTGAACATTGTAATCAAAAAGATCCATGTCGTCCTTCGGTCATAAAGCATAAACTTCTCACGATCTTCACAAGTAAGATGTCAAGATTCAGAGTTTTATTTCTAAAGAAATACCTGTACAACAGGGGAATCAGAATCGAATTCGTAGTAAAAACCAGTTGGTGGCTCATAATTCCCCGCGTAGAATGCACCAGTAAATATCTGAATAATTCAGAATGAAATGTCATGCGAAACACTCAACTTTCATAGAAAAAAATTAAAGAGATGGCAACTATTTATGAGCATCAAAACAATTAATGCAATCGAGTATGACCTCAAAAATTTGTCTATAAACAACCTGAGAGGACGAACCACGACTTTTGGAACCCTGCCAGATAACCTCGAGGGTCTTGTCAGAACTCCTTTTGGCTCTATCTTGGTAGTCAATGCGAGCAAAGAAAAGAGAGTCAAACCCAACCTATACCAAGAGTGCCATGATTTTTAGTTAAAATAAGTCGACAATGTAAGAATATTTTATTCTGAAACGATATAACCGCCTGATAGTTAAAAAACATAATTCAGTATATTAGCGGTGGATTAAGGAGAAGACAAGGAGGCAGGATCAAGGCCATAATCTACACATACAGACTGAAAAAATGGTACCTCGGCCCCCAAAAGGTATGCTTGGACAGCAGAATGTCCAAACGGGTCAATTTGCCAACCGACTCGTGGTGTGACATTGAAATCTTCTTTGAGAAATCGGTGTCCTAGTGTTGTTTGATCTATCATATCAATGTAATGTGTGGTTGCCTCATCATGCATGCACATGCCACCATTTCTGTATAGACAAATTATTTTGAAACAAAGAAGAAAAACACCATCACCTACCATACACTAGTCAAAAGAAGAGCAGCTGCTGAATTAAGTCATTTTTGTATTCACAAAAACGACTGAATATATCGCTCCTCCTAAATATCACGAAAAGTATATTAGTACATGAATTCAAGTTGACCCGAGTTGACAAGCATTTTGACTGTAATCTTCATTCCTTCACTCTGGTCTCTCCACCACCGCTGGAAAAAAGCCTAATACAATACCGATTTTTATTGATACACACTTTAAAACTAAATAAACAAATGAACGAATCGAGTATGATGAATCGACACCTGCTCAGCAAAGATAAATTTCCGATTTTTATCAGCCAACAATGCTGGAATCAACGAATCCAGCACATTCTGCACGCACGCTACCTACACACAGCATTTTCACGCCAAAAAAATCAAACCCATGACAGAAAAATCCAATTAAAATACGAGTCGACTGCAAGTCATCAGAAAGTCAACATCACACTACAAGAAACATGGACGAATGACATATTACACTGTTTCATCCAGGTATCCATCATTCAACGAGCTAGAAAAACAAATAGATATGGAAAAACATATTTAAAAAAATTTCGTACCTGGATAGAATTATTGGACCCAACGTAATACTGGTCAATTGTCTTCAACCAGCCTACATCATCGTGCGAGTGAGGAACCAAATGAACATTCAGCTTTCCAGGAACAATACCTCCAGACGTATTGTACACCATGTACTTCGCCTCCGCCGCCAAAACACACACACAACACACAGTGAAAACCAACCGGAGACCTCGAAAACTCGCCATTGGTGGAAACATAGAGATTTCAGCTTCCTTAGGATTTTTGCATGATAATGGAGTTGTGAACTGTGGAGTTAAATAATAGATATGGTTGCTGAGTGGCAGCGAGTGAGCAGATATTTATCCATTTATATACATCGAGAATCTTGGACGCTGGATCGGAGCCGTTAATCTCCACACACCAGAGCCTGGAATCGACGGTCAACATTCGATAGGACAATTCTAAGAATAATTTTGACCATCCTCAAATAACCGTTAAGATTTTAGCGCGGTTGACTTGATCCTTTATTGTAACTAAATATCGTTTCTCTATTTATCAAAGAAAAAAATATATATTGTTTTTCGAAGGTACTTTGCTATTTGGAGATCACAATACTAGAAAAAAAAATTATGATGTCCCCCGTTAGTAGCTCGGGACCCGAGGACTAAGCGTCGATCCTACCTACATCATCAAGGGCGAGAGCAATCGAGAGGCGCGAGTAGAGCTCGGAGCTCGGGATTTTCATCGAGGCCTTGCCATACGCTCGGGAATCGCCCGAGCTCCTTCATTATGGAAAAAAGAGGAGACAATATAAGTTCGAGGCCTCTCCCGAGGACCTCAACCCGATGTGTTAAAGCACTTCCGCAAAAGGCGGAGAACGTGGGTCGTATTATGCGGGAGACGTGCGCACGATCTCACCCACGTCTCGACAGAACGTGCCAACGAATCGATTCATCTGCCTAGCCCCTCTATAAATACCCCCAGGTTTGTTCTCTTACGATCGTTCACTCATTATTGCACTCTCTCGCACACAGCTTATATTTCTCTCATTTTGCTCTCGTGCACGGCTGACTTAAGCATCGGAGGGGCTTCGCCGGACACATCTCTGGTGCCCTTTGACAAGTGTTCGTTGGTTGCAGGAACACGCACGCACTCTCCAATCCCCGACGCCCGACGATCCCAAGGTCCTTGACGTGGTTGTAAGCTCGTCGGCTGAACTATTTGGTTACATCAATTGGCACCGTCCGTGGGAAACTTATAGAAGAAAATATAAGATGCCGCCGAAGAGGACTAGAGCTCGGTATAGTGGGGACAACAGTAACACGGAGAGCACTACTCAGGGGTCGGAGAATCCTACTCTTACCCCCGCCCAGATAGCTGAATTAGTAGCCACCATTGTGGCGCAAATACTGGCAGGTCAACCTGCTCCACAACCGCCACCTAATCTCGATCAGCAAGCCGAGGAGATTAGGAGGATTCGTGAAGAGTTAGAAACTCGACAAGCCGAGGAGATGAGAAGGATGCGGGAGGAATTGGAGAATCAGCGAGTTGAAGAGATGAGAAGGATGTATGAGGAGTTAGAGAATCTGAGGACGGAGAGGAACTCGGCACCCCCTCCCCGCCTGCTCGGGAGGTGCCATTTTCTACGGAGGTATTGGATGCCGATCTGCCTCAACACTTCAAATATCACAACGTTGGGGAATATGACGGGATGGGAGATCCCGGGGAGCATCTATCTCGGTTTGAGAACGCTGCAAAAGGAGCATGAGACTCTTCGGGAGTACATTCGGCGCTTCAACAGAACTATCATCGAGGTACCATCTGCTACACCCGACCTCCTGATCGGGGCATTCACCCAGGGGCTGCGAGGGGGTGACTTCTTCAAATCACTGGTCAAGAAGCCCCCAAAGACGTTTGATGAGCTTCTGACCAAGGCGGAAAAGTACGTCAATGTAGAGGAGATACAGTCCTCAAGAAAAAGTGAACAGAGGCCACATCCTCGGGAGGGTCGGGATGCTCGGGCAGAGAGACCTCAACCGAGGCCAATCAGACAAGAGCCCCCTTTGCTGTTGGGGGAGTTTACTGCTCGGACGCCTTTGAAAGTGAGCAAAGCTCGGGCGCTGGAAGTTTGTGATGAAAGGAAGATCGTCCAACGTCCTCGGGGCAGTGACGGGACCCCGAGGAACCCAAAATCTGACAAGTTTTGCGATTTCCACATGGACTATGGTCACACTACTGCGGAATGTCGGCTATGGGACCAGGAGTTGGAGCGAATCTTACAGAACAACCCCGACGTGCGGGCAGCGCTGGTGGCTGACAAGCCACGTCGGTGGAAGAAGAGGCCTCGTCGGGAGGACGATAGGCAACCTAGTAGCAGGACCCCGAGTCATGGTAGGGCACCTCAGAGACAGGATCAGCAACCTAACCGGGGAGAACGAAGGACGCCTCAACCCTGAGGATTTATTAACATGATTTCTGGAGGACCTACTGATGGGGACTCCAATAGAGCGAGGAAGACGAGGCTTAGGCGTATGGAAACCATGGAGGTCGGGAATAGGCGCTCGGGACCTACCATCTCCTTCGGCCCCGAGGACATGCCTCTTGATGCGAAATCGCACAATGACGCATTGGTTATCAGGGATATGATTGCCAATTATGAAGTGGATCGTATCTTTGTGGATTCAGGGAGTTCGGTCAACGTGTTTTTCAAGAGTACCGTGGACCAGATGGATCTCGGGGAGTATCGCATGGAACCTGTGAACACGCCTTTGTATGGGTTCACGGGGGATTATTTGCAGCCAGTGGGGGCTGTTCAATTGCCTATGTCGCTCGGGTCGGACGAGTATAGGAAGACGAAGGTAATAGAATTTACTGTGGTGGACACGCCTTATTCCTACAACGTCATTCTTGGAAGGCCAGCCATGGCTGCATTCTCGGCAGTGGCCTCGGCCTTACACCAAAAGATCAAATTCCCAGTTGGAGACTCAGTAGGGGAGGTTCTTGGGGATCGGAAGATGGCGAGGAAATGTTATGTTGAGGAAGTGAGAGTGGAGCAGAAGGTTGCCAAGTCCCGAGCTCAAGACCATCCTAGGGCCCGGGAAGACAGAGGTGTGAACTTGGTAGGGGAAGACTTCCAGTTGACTGCGGAGGATGAGGAAGAAGAAGTGGTCCTCGATCCTCCGTCAGGGATTGTGAAAATCGCTAAGTCCCTTCTCGAAGGTGTGCGAGGGCAGTTGGTTCAGTGTTTGGAGAAGAACAAGGATATTTTCGCTTGGTCGCCGTCTGATCTAAAGGGGGTCAAGCGTGAGGTGATGGAGCATCGGTTGAATGTCTCATCGGGCTCTCGACCCGTTATTCAGAAGAGGAGGCACTTCGGGCCTGAGAAAGACGCAGTGATTAGAAGTCAGGTCGGGGACCTATTGCAAGCGGGCCATATCTGAGAGGTACATTTCCCTACCTGGTTGTCTAACGTCGTTCTAGTGCCGAAGGCCACAGGAAAATGGAGGATGTGTGTAGATTTTCGGGATCTAAACAAGGCTTGCCCCAAGGATTGTTATCCTCTCCCGAGGATCGATCAACTTGTTGATTCCACCTCGGATCACGAGTTGCTCAACTTCCTGGATGCTTATCAGGGTTATCACCAGATACCACTGGCTGAGGAGGATCAGCGAAAGGTCAGTTTTATTACGGCCGATGGAACGTTCTGCTATGTGGTTATGCCCTTCGGGCTTAAGAATGCAGGGGCAACGTACCAACGACTGATGGATAAGGTGTTCAAAGAGCAGATCGGGAGAAACGTCGAGGTCTACGTCGATGATATTTTGATTAAGTCTCGGGAAGAAGCTTGCTTTATATCTGACGTCGAGGAGACTTTCCGCACCCTGCGGAATTATCAAATCAAGCTTAACCCGAGTAAATGCTTATTTGGAGCTCGGACAGGAAAATTCCTTTGCTATATGGTGACTCGTCGAGGAATTGAAGCTAATCCCAAGAAGATGCGAGCTCTCGCTTCTATGTGTTCGCCCCGGAATGTTCAGGAGGTTCAGAGGTTGACAGTGAGAATTGCTGCTCTCTCCCGATTTATTTCGAGGTCGGCTGACCGAAGCCTTCCTTTCTTCAAGATATTTCGCCGAGCTAAGCAGTTCGAGTGGAGTGAACATAGTGAAAAGGCGTTTCAGGAGTTGAAAGAATATCTGAAAGGCTTGCCCGTTCTAAATAAGACCGAGCTCGGGGAGCCGTTATTTGTTTATATCGCCGTTACTCCGCAAGCAGCAAGTTTGGTATTAGTGCGGGAGGAAGGACAGGTACATCAACCTGTGTATTTCGTGAGCCATGCTCTGAAAGGCGTCTAGCTAAATTATACTACGCAGGAGAAGCTGGCTCTGGCCTTGGTTATTACAGCTCGGCGCCTCAGGCCATATTTCCTCTCTCACCCGATCACAGTGCTTACTAACAGCGCGCTCGGGCAAATTGTCTCTCACCCCGATGCTTCTGGAAGTCTTGTTAAATGGGTCACCGAGCTTAGTGAGTATGATATTCAGTTTAAACCTTGGGCAGCCATCAAAGCGCAGGCCTTAGCAGATTTCTTGACAAAAACAGTACACCTCGAGCAAGAGGAGAGGTGGAAAGTGTATGTTGACTGGTCTTCTTGCTCCTCGGGAAGCGGCGTCGGGGTAGTTATGGTATCTCCCTGGGGAGAGGAAACAAGCTTGGCGATTACTCTTGATTTCAAAGCCTCCAACAATGAAGCTGAGTATGAGGCCTTGCTCATCGGACTCCGAGCTGCAAAAAACATGGGAATAGCTCGGGTCCTTCTTTATTCTGATTCTCAGTTGTTAATTCAACAAAGCAACGGGAAGTTTGATATCAATAATGAAAAGATGGTGAAGTATGCGGAGGCACTGAATAAACTGACAGAGGCTTTCTCCGAGGTGATTCTGGAACAAGTACCTCGGGAAAACAATGAAAAAGCAGACAAGCTCGCAAAGATGGCTAGCTCCCTTGCTCCATCCTCAGGTCAGGAAATACAGGGGAAAGAGCTAGTATCGTTAATATATCAGGTCGGTCAGAATTAAGGAGGAGTACCTGCTTCAGATTGGCGACACGACATCTTGGAATATATCTTGCGAAGATTGGTACCCGACGACCCACGTCGAGCTAGGGAACTTAGGCGCCAAGCATCACGCTTTGTTATTTTGAACGATAAGTTATACAAGAGGTCTTTTTCCCGACCTATGCTAAAGTGTCTGGGGCCCGACGAGGCCAAATATGTCCTGAGGAAGATTCACGAGGGATGCTGCGGAAATCACCTCGGCGCCATAGCTCTGGCTCGAAAGGCTACACTTGCAGGATTCTTTTGGCCTACTATGCAACAAGATTCTACTGCTCTTGTCCGATCTTATCGGGGCTGTCAGAAGCATGCCAATCTTCAAAAGCAGCCCACCGAGCCCTTGAAGACTATCATCTCCTCCTGCCCGTTTGATCAATGGGGCATGGATATTGTGGGACCTTTCCCACTAGCCAGAGGACAGAGGAAATTCTTGTTGGTTGCTGTGGACTACTTCTCTAAATGGGTCGAGGCCGAGCCCTTGGCAAAGATATCTGAGGCTGAGGTGTTGAATTTTCTATGGAATAACATCGTCTGTCATTTCGGGATACCTCGGTGACTTATCTCTGATAATGGAAGACAATTCTGCGGAGCTAGAATTCGGGCGTGGTGTCAGGAATTGAAAATCGAGCAAGTCTTCACCTCGGTCGCCTACCCTCATAGCAATGGACAGGTCGAAGTCACGAACCGGACCATCGTGCAAGCTCTTAAAACACGACTGGAATCTGCTCGGGGAAGATGGGCGGATGAATTGCCCAGTGTTCTCTGGGCTTATCGAACGACCACCCGAGCTGCTACAGGTGAGACACCTTTCTCGATGGTGTATGGCACGGAGGCGTTGCTACCCGCCGAGATTGGACAAGATAGTATTCGGGTCATAGAGTACGCCGAAGATAATGATGAGATAAGGGGCCTCGAGCTGGACTTTCTAGAGGAAAAAAGAGCCCGAGCAGCAGTGCGTTTAGCGGCTTATCAGAGGAGAATGGAGCAGTCCTATAACAAGAAAGTTCGACCTCGGAAATATGAGCTGGGAGACCTCGTCTGGAGGAAGATACAATATCAAGGTGACAGAGGGAAACTGGATCCGAAGTATGAAGGACCATATAAGGTGGTCGGGAAAGCGGGAATCGCCGCTTATTATCTGGAGGATGCGCATGGGAAGCGAGGACGTCGGCCGTGGAATATTATTCATCTTCGGAAGTACTATGCCTAGTTTTTCCTTTTGATACCTGTAACTATCTTTGGCTCGGCTACTGTTTGTAATAGTTATTCTGTGGAATAAAATATTCTTCCTATCAACTCATGGTATCAATTATCAAGCTCCTCGGGTGACGACCCGAACTCGGCACATAAGCCCAGTTCCGCACTAGCAAACTCGCGTAGCTCTTCTACGCAAATACATAAGCCCGATCAGCTCGGCACATAAGCCCAGTTCTGCACTGGAAAACTCGCGTAGCTCTTCTACGCAAATACATAAGCCCGACCAGCTCGGCACATAAGCCCAGTTCCGCACTGGCAAACTCGCGTAGGCACATAAGCTCAGTTCCGCACTGGCAAACTCGCGTAGCTCTTCTACGCAAATTCATAAGCCCGACCAGCTCAGCACATAAGCCTGGTTCCGCACCAACACCTCGCAGGGCTCTCCTATGTAAACCCAACATTACACCAACACCCCCTCGGGAAGAAACCTTATTCAAACAAGGAAAACTTGCCCGACCTTGGGAAATAAACATATGAATAAGGTGAAAGAGCAAATGTCGCCCTTCCTGGGACTTCATCCTTAACAAATGGTCCCATAAATGCAAACACTTGGCCGTTCCGCTCACTTACGCAAGAATGAATAATATCGGCCACATGCACACTTACCAGAGTTCGATGTGCGGATTACATTATTTGATTATAAACTCGGATCAAGGTGTTCGGTCACGAGCTCGGATTACGTCATTTGTTTATGCGCGATTATTCAAACACTTGATTGATTTTTAACCACGGCCCCTCGTGTCGGGACCTCATATTTTAAGGTGTCGTCGGGACATCTCGCCTCACGCTCGAGAAAGAAATACGAAAGGGAAGAACTCAACAAACAACTTGCATTTCATTTAATATGACAAAAAATGTGGAGTACAACAAAAGGGAAAACTAAGAAAGGGGGGAGCTCGAGGGAGTGGCATCGGAACCATCTCCTCCCTCTTCTTCATCCTCGTCCTCCTCCTCTTCCTGGACCTCCTCTTCATCAGGCATCTCGGTGATGGCCTGTTGCACATTGAGGAAGGAGGCTGGATGTTCTTCCTAGGGATAACCATTGGCCCTCCATTGGGCCACGCAGCCGAAGAAGCCGTTCTTGAAGTAACCCCCAGCTTTCTTCCCTAGAAGGGTGTCAAACTCAGGAGACTTCAAAAACTCCTCTTTTCCCTCGAGCTTCAGGCGCTCGGCCTCCCACGTCGCCCGAGCCTTAACCTCCTCGAGCTCGGCCTCTAATAGTTCTCGAGCCGCCTTCTCGGCTTCATGTGCCTCCCTCTCCACCAGCAGCTGGGCATCTAACGCCTCCCTCTGGGCCTTTGCCGCCCCTTCCTCCCGAGAACGAAGAGTCTCCAACTCCTCGAGTCGGGAGAGTACCTCGGCGTGCTGGCCCATAGCCTTGTCAAATTGGTCGCGGGAGGCGTTCATTTTTTGATGGGCCTTGGTGAGGCGCTTCACCATTTCGCCCCCCGACGCCACGACCTGCGCCGGGATAAGAGGACCATATTAACAGTGTTAAGACAACAAGGGAAGCTAGAGCTCGGGAAAGGAAAACATACCGCTGCCGCGTGGGACGAGAAGTGACCCACCACATCCGCATTGTGGGCCTTCCTCAGTGCTCTGACATCCCGATCCAGGGCCATATTGCAAATATATCTAGTGGCCGCAACCGGACATGGCGACTCGATCAATGAGTCCTTAGAAGGGTCAAAAGGAGGGGGTTGCTCGAGCCCCTTCCCCGAGGACGGGCCCCCAACAGTAGCAGTGACAGGAGGCACATCGAGAGCCTCCTCGGAGGAAGGTGTCAGGGGCGTCGGCGCCTGTTTTGGCTTGGAGGCCTCCTCAGTGCGGGCTCCCGATGTCGAAGCGACCGCTTTCTTCCTCTTCTCCCCCCGAGCCTCCTTCTCGCCCATGGAAGGGGCCTTCCTCTTGGTCGATTTCTTGGGGGCGCAGCGACCGCCTCCTGCATCGCCCTTAGTAGTTCCGTCTTACCCATTCGCTCGTCTACAGAGAAGAGAAAAAGGCAAAGATTAGTTCGGGCGAAGCACAAAGGAAAAATAAAAACACGACTAAGGCAGGATACAAATATATCGAGGTCCCCAACAAGCTCGACCCCCTTCCTGCTAAACTTGTAGAAGCACAGCAGATCTTCTCTTATCAGCTCGGGAGCATTATAGCTCTTACCGTGCATGGCCTCGAGGAAGGGGGTCAGGCTCGGGGCTCGGTCAGGTGTTCGGGGAACGAGGGTAACCGCGCTGTCCCTCCAGTGCATTTCACACTTCCAAGGGTCCCTCATCACATCGCACTTGACGTAGAAAAACCTGCTCATCCACCCCTTGTGGGAGCTCGGGTTCCCTTTAATGAAAGTGTGATCCCCCTTGTGGGAGAGGTAGAATTTCCCTGGTCCTAACCTCTTGATTTGAACTAATTGCATGTGGACGTAGGGGATTAAAGGGAGCCCGTGGTAACTAAGGAGGACGGCCAGAGCCTGCAAAAAACTATATGAGTTCGGCTAGCTGGCTCGGGCTTAGTGAAATGTGGCGGCAGAAGGCGGCAATGAACCTCGGGATCGGAAACCTGAGGCCCATCTCTATCTGGTTCATATAAAAGGTGTGAAACCCCGGCGGAGGACGGTGAGCCCTCTCGTCGGGATGAGGAATAACTACCTCGAATTTAACCATCGTCCCCCCCTTTTCCTTGATGATGGGTATATCGGATAACCTTAAAGTAGAGGCTTTCTCCTCGTACCAGGGGGTGGTCGGGAGTTCCTCTGGCTCGGGAAGCCATGGTTCCCCCGCCTGGCTAATAGGAGATTCGCTATCTATCGAGGCGGCAGCACTACTTATAGGGGTGTTAGAAGGGGAAGACATCATACGAAGATAGCTAGAACTTACAAAGAAAGTTGGAGGTCGGGAAACGACGAGGCAACTTGGGAGCGAGAGGAAATTTAGGCAAGAGTAACAACGCTGAGAGAATGGAAAGTGAGAAATGAATTGGTAAGATCGCATATTTATACAAATTGGGAGATGATCTTGACCGTCCGATCTCACCTCTCTCAACGGCTAAGATCATCTCGGGAAGCTCAACGGTCGTGTCGGACGTCAGACCTATACTACTCGGGTGCCAGTCTACTTTAATCTCCACCGTTCACGGAGATCTTATCAACGACTGAGAGGCGTTCTGACACAGATCATGGTTTTCTCATGAAAACACAACCCGACCTCAATCTCATTGTACACGTGTCCCCTTATCGACGGTCGTGGAATAGCATCACAAGGATCATGTTTTTCTTCAAATTTGGTGGATTTTACCTTGGGTCCCGACGACAGGTATACTTCCTCCTATACTTCAATTCTTCGTCTAGGACTAGCGGCGGGGGATACTCCTGATGCCCCCCATTAGTAGCTCGGGACCCGAGGACTAAGTGTCGACCCTACCTACATCATCAAGGGCGAGAGCAATCGAGAGGCGCGCGTAGAGCTCAGAGCTCGGGATTTTCATCGAGGCCTTGCCATACGCTCGGGAATCGCCCGAGCTCCTTCATTATGGAAAAAAGAGGAGACAATATAAGTTCGAGGCCTCTCCCGAGGACCTCAACCCGATGTGTTAAAGCACTTCCGCAAAAGGCGGAGAACGTGGGTCGTATTATACGGGAGACGTGCGCACGATCTCACCCACGTCTCGACAGAACGTGCCAACGAATCGATTCATCTGCCTAGCCCCTCTATAAATACCCCCAGGTTTGTTCTCTTACGATCGTTCACTCATTATTGCACTCTCTCGCACACAGCTTATATTTCTCTCATTTTGCTCTCGTGCACGGCTGACTTAAGCATCGGAGGGGCTTCGCCGGACACATCTCCGGCGCCCTTTGACAAGTGTTCGTTGGTTGCAGGAACACGCACGCACTCTCCAATCCCCGACGCCCAACGATCCCGAGGTCCTTGACGTGGTTGTAAGCTCGTCGGCTGAACTATTTGGCTACATCAAATTACATAATAGATTGAATCATTACTAGAAATAGGATTTCAAAACTAATCAAATTATTCTAGCCAAATATTTTTTTATTCCATGTATTTCAAAAGATCTAAATCGAAATCACGAAAAGTAAATTCTACATCGAACACGGTTCATTCGTTTTGTGAAAGAAAATAACAAAGCCTTATCAAATCGTAGGAATCAGAATAACTCAATTTTACATTTAGTTATATTCTAGCGAAAGTTTGCATTTTACACATGAAAACTTCAAAGTGGATTTTTGTATGTTATCCATGTGACCATGTGAACAGTTGGCATGTACAGCAAGCAAGTAAATAGAATATGAATTAGGTAAAGGAATTAAAATCTTGTGATATAATAATATTATTTAATTGGATTTATAAGATTTTGCGAATCGACATGTTTGGAGTTTATAGAATCAAAATTATAGTTCAATGGAGTTTTATTAATTTGAGACTCCTTTCTCTTTGAGCCTGAGGTGGAGGCCTCGTGGACCTCAGCTAATGTCCAGGTCATGGGATTAAAAAGTAAATATCGTTTGGCAAAGGAAAACGGGTATGAACATCTTAAATATTATATCATAAATCCAAAATGTAAGGCTCTCTTTGTTACTTGTGATTGGATTAAATAAGGATTTAATATATGAGGGATAGCGAGAGGAAATATGTGGATAATTATTAGGATATGATATATTATATAGAGTTTTGGTTTACTATGATTAGAACTGATTTGCCGTCTTGAAAAAAAATATAAGAGGACAAGTAATTTGCAAATTACCGAAATTCTCATTATTGTTTATTCGTTTTATAATTCAGTATAATTCGCAAGTAGTTGAGTTAATGTTTTGAAACAAGATATTTTTTACAAAAAGTTCTACATCATTATTGTTTATTCGTTTTATATTTGAATAGAGGGTTTGAAAGCCAAATGGATGGTATTTAATTAGTTTTCCAACATGCTGCAAGATTTTGTAATTTCACCAGCTTCATGTAGATTTGTCTGGGGTTTGCGTATCACGATGACAAAATTATCCTTCTATTCACATAATCGATGCTTACCATTTGAAAATTCTTTAAAAAACGACAGTCTTTAGCATCTTCCATGTGCAAAATCATGTTTTATTTAGGCTTGTTCTTCCACTTGTTTAGTTGATTATATGAATTTCTTATTTGTTGTTTACTTACATTATTTCCTTGTATTTCATTTACATCAAGTAAATCTACAGGATGCAGAACATTTGTATCCGTCTACGGCATGTCATCATAACTAATTTGGCTTATATTTTCAATCTTGAAGCATATCTTTTTCGTTCCAAATTGCATTTCAGCAACGTTTTCCCCAATGTTTCTTTTCAATAGCTACAATGAAAAAATCTATCATGTAGGTGCTATGGAGACACGAAATCCACCCCAATGTACGTTAAGGGAATGGGTAAAAAGTTTTACTAATCTACCCACCACCTCTTTGAAGCATGAAAAGACATTTATTTATTTTTATTTTTTTTTTTTACATGAAAATATGTTATCATATCAAATGGGTAAAAAATGTTTACAGGATACACTGGGCATACCCAGGGGCAAGCTATTACAAACAATATTGTGTCAAAAGCATAACAACAACCAGACCAATCTTATGTACTAACAAATCTGTATGAGAATATTTGAATGGATCGTACAACAGCGTTAGCACACAAGGTTTGGCCTTCAGAAAACTTTCTGTTCCTAGCATTCCATATATGGTAGATAGTAGCAGCAATAGCAGCACATTTCAATCGCGAATCATACTTGTTTCCCAGGTATTGATTGCGAAATAATTTGAGCAAACCAGTAGCAAACACTTTATGGATACCAAGCCATCTTCGAATTCCTAGCCATACATCACAAGCAAACTTGCATCTAAAGAATAAATGATCATGATTTTCGAGATCTTCCTGGCAGAAGGCACAATTTTTGTCTAATATGTAAGGCTGCCTATCACGAGTGAGCAGCTTGCGATGTGCAAACAGCCAAAACACAAAAGCATGTTTTGGTAGGATACAATGTTTCCATATAAGAGGTTTCCAAGGCCAAATACCTGCACCTTGCTGGAAGAATTCATAAGCAGATTGCACGCCCAGATTATTTGTTGTAAACCACTTGTGCAATGTGAGTTGTGCGGCAGCTTGTGAACCAACAGTTGTAACAATATCATCCCTGATCGAGACCACTTCTTGAATAGATTTGAATAATCTTTGCGAATTTTCCAATCCCAGACTGAGTCTCCATAATGGCAGCTAATCCACTTAACCCACAGAGTGTCCTTTTTCTCCTGAACGTTCCAAAGTGATCGAACCAGGAGAGCTTTGTTCGAAATTCTCAAATCTTTCAAGCCTAACCCACCATCAGCTTTAGATTTACAACAGGTTGCCCAAGCAATTGGTGGATGTGCACAATTCCATAAAAATTTACGACAGAGAGAATAAAGCTTATCAATCACATAACAAGGAATAGGCAATATAGATAACCAAAAACATTCAATTCCTTGTAGTACCGAACGTATGAGTTCAACCTTCCCTGCATAAGACAAGGTGCATTTCGGCCATAGTGATAATCTGGTAGTTATACCATCAATAAGCTCCCTGTAATCAGACCGACCCAATTTGGCTGAGGCAAGAGGGATTCCGAGATATCTAAACGGGAGAGTTCCTTCGTTGAAGCCCGTGGAGCGCAAAATTTCTTGTTTCCTGTAATCAGATACACCAGCAATTATGAGCACTAACTTGCAGCCCACTCATGTTTGCAAACTCCTTAAGTTGGTCCACCATCAATTTAACACTCAAGGGATCACCATATGAAAAAAACAGTAAATCGTCCGCATAAGCCAAATGGGTAAGCTTTATAGGGGAACAACGTGGATGAAATGTTAAACCGAGGGTCAGCCAACATCCTCTTCATACCTCTAGATAACATCTCCAAACAAATAGCAAAGAGATATGAGGAGAGGGGGTCCCCTTGACGTATGCCTTGTTCCCCAACAAAGAACCCGTGCATTTCACCATTTAACGCAATTGAAAAGGATGTAGTTGTAACACATTCCATAATCCAATTAACAAAAGGTGCAGGAAAATCAAGCAGTAATAACATGTCCTTAATAAAATCCCAATTCAATGTGTCGTAAGCTTTGTGAAGATCAGCCTTAATTACGCACCTGGGGGGGGGGGGGTTCTGGCTCTATTAAAACCTTTCATAATTTCCTGGGCCAAGTGGATGTTCTCAACAATTGAACGCCCTTGTATGAACGCAACTTGGGAGAGGTCGATAAGGCCATCCAGAATCGGGACCAGCCTATGAGCAAGAACCTTGGAAATGATTTTATAAATAACATTACAGCAAGATATGGGACGAAAATCAGTAACCTTGGTTGCATCTTTAGATTTCGGGACCAATGAGATGACTGCATGGTTTAGTTGTTTCAAAAGTCTCCAATTATTAAAGAATTCTTGGACAGCAAGAAACACATCCATACCCACAATATGCCAAGCTTTTTTGAAAAATAGAGCACCATACCCATCCGGCCCCGGCGCTTTATCGTTGTCAATGCTGGCAAGTGCATCAAAGACCTCCTCCATACAAATATCAGCAGTAAGTTTTTCAGCATCTGTCCTAGAGAGTTTCGGTCCATCCTCCATCCAACCAAGAACCGTGGGAATTCTAGCAGATTTCTTGCCCAACAAATCTGAAAAGTGCTTAATAAATTCATTAGAAATAATATTCACATCACAAGAATACGTACCATCCGAGGTGGTGATAACAGTAATCTTGTTCTTCTTTACGCTTGACGAGGTCATGATAAAATTTGGTGCAGCGATAACTGTTTTTCAGAAAATAGCATTTAGATTTCTGCATCAAGAACATGTTTTCAGCTTGCAATAAAAATTCCGTTTTTGCACGAATATCTTTTATGTCCTCTGTAACAATATCACCATTAAGGATCGTAATTGTGTATCATCAAGGTTTTTCTTGGCAGTAGCTGCACGTGAAGAGATGCTGCTAAAGCAACGACTATTCAGTGTTTTCAGCGCCTTCTTGAGATTAGAAAGCTTTTTTTAGCACAAATTGGGTTGTTCCTTTGCCATAAAAGACCCAATGTTCCTGAACAATGCTTTCAAATTCGTCATGAGCAGCCCACATGTTATAGAACTTGAAGGGGGGATTCCTGCGCCTAGACTCACGAAAAACAGTAGTGATACTGAGAGAATGATCAGAAATGCAACCAGGTGGTAAAAATTCAGTATATATGTCAAGATCATCTTGCAGCCAAGTCGAATTAACCATCACTCTATCAATTTTGGAATGCCCAGTGTTATTGGACCAGGTATAAAAACAGCCTACATGTTGCGTGTCAAAAAGTTCCAGAAAAGACACACAATCAGCAAGATCACGAATTTCCCTGTTGGTGACAAGAAGGCCACCATGTTTCTCATCAGGAGTAAGAACAGAATTAAAATCACCAAGGACAACCCAAGGTAAAGTAATCTGTTGTTGCCCAATATGCCTCAATTGCTCCCAAACAGGCTTACGGTGTTGTATAGAATGTAAGCCGTAGATACAAGTGAGCAGAAATTTTCTCCCAGAAATTAAGCAACTGACCGACATATGCAGTAATTGTTCAGCCATGTCTAATGTATCAACACCAACAGTAGTATTGTTCCAAAATATAAGGATGCGACCACAATCAACACAAGTAAAATTGTGATCAAACAAGCAGCCAGAAAAACGTTTGCTCATAAGTTGATTAACCTCATGCAAACCAATTTTTGTTTCCAATAAACAGAAAATATCAATCTTCTTTGTGTCAAACAGGTGCTTGACACTCTTTTGTTTTAGGAGCTTATGGAAACCCCTAATGTTCCAGCAAGCTATCTTCATAATTGATTTAAGGCAGCATTGAGCCGCCTATCATCAACAATATCTTTGTTTTTCATAATCACAATTTTAGCATTCAGGATGGGCTTTTCTGAGACTGGGTCTACTTGAATAAATTCTGTTTCACACGAGCTATTCGATGATGTAGCAGGCTGTTTAGTCAAATTTTTCTTCTTCACCGGTTTTCCTTTCTTACCCACAGTTATGAATTCTTTCTCCAGCATGAGTTTAATTTGTTTATCCAGTGGGATATCTTTTTCTGTGCCACGTTTTTTAACTTTAGAACCAGCAGGTAGTTCACTATTCAAACCAGTAGGCTGCTGGGAGATCGGGCAACTTACAGGGGCGCAGTTTTTATCCATAGTAGATGCTCGTTCATCTAGATACGTGTGTTTACCTGTACTAGCGATTTTGGACCCTTTAGAAATAACAGTAGCATTAATATTTGTTGCAGGAGCAGCAATAATCCCTATCTGTTGCACCTCTATATCCATTTGTTTGCCTGTAATCGAATCACCAGCCCCTTTGGACTTAGATGCACCATCTGTAGAACCCATTACAGAATTATTGAACACATGCCCATCAACCAATTGGTCCTTCACTCTGGATGAGGGGGGAGGCATAGAGGCCGAAGCACCTCTGGTTCTTTCTTTGTTTCTTGTACGGCTTCTGCTCTTTCTATTCTTTTGTTTGCTAGGGTTGTTCCGTCCCTCCCTCCCTTTACGTGTGTCTACATGAGCCCTAGTTTGGCCCTCCTTCACATTCCGTGTAGTTGTTTGTGTTGTAGGGCTGACTGGGCAAGTGTGTGATGACAGTGTATCATCTAAATCATCCGTTGTATCTCCCATTTCCATGCCAACATCCTCGTTCACTTTCATTTTCCCAAGACGTATTTCTTCCCTCTTGCAATTCTGAATTGAGTGTCCTTTTTATCCATAGAAGATGCTCGTTCGTCTAGATACGTGTGTTTACCTGTACTAGCGATATTGGACCCTATAGAAATAACAGTAGCATTAATATTTGTTGCAGGAGCAGCAATATTCCCTATCTGTTGCACCTCTATATCCATTTGTTTGCCTGTAATCGAAAAACCAGCCCCTTTGGACGTAGATGCACCATCTGTAGAATCCATTACAGCATTATTGAACTCATTTCTATCAGCCAATTGGTCCTTCATTCTGGATGAGGGGGGAGGCATAGAGGCCGAAGCACCTTTGGTTCTTTCTTTGTTTCTTGTACGACTTCTGCTCTTTCTATTCTTTTGTTTGCTAGGACTGTTCGGTCCCTCCCTCCCTTTACGTGTGTCTCCATGTGCACTAGTTTGGCCCTCCTTCACAATCCGTGCAACTGTTTGTGTTGTAGGGCTAGCTGGGCAAGTGTGTGATGATAGTGTATCATCTAAATCATTCGTTGTATCTCCCATTTCCCTGCCAACATCCTCGTTCACTTTCATTTTCCCAAGACGTATTTCTTCCCTCTTGCAATTCTGAAGTGAGTGTCCAAGCATTTGACATGCTTGGCAGAATTTTGGCTCACCTTCATAAACAAACCGAACTGTAGTAGCAACTCCCGTTGGAAGGGTAATCATAATATCTCCAAGCCTTGGAACCGATGCATCCAATTCAACCAGCACTCTAGCAAATTTCTCACTGCTCTTGAGGAAAGTTACCATGTCCATTTGGATAGGAATGCCAATAGCAGACACAAGCTTACTCAAGAATTTAACTGTCCAACAATCAGCCGGTAATCCACGTATTTGTACCCATGTTGGTACCATGCGCATATCCTCCTCACGGAATAGAAAACATCGAGGCCTTTCTTTCAAATATAGTTGGCGACCGAAAATCAAGTAAGCTCCCCCATTTAGCACTGCTTCACACTTCACAGCTGTAGGAAACGTGAAGGTGATCCAGCCATTGTTGTGAATACGGAAATTTATATTCTCCCCCCAGTTTTTAACCACCTGTTGGAGAATCTGGGCTCTTGGTCGGATACCTACAATACATCCTAGTAAACAGTGGCCGAATGCATCTTGAATGGTATCGCAGTCATCAAAGCTGAAATCAAAATCCCCATTAAAATGGAACGTGATTTAGCAGCCCTACCGAGGCCTTAGCCTTGTTTGGTTTAAATAAGCTGACAAACAACCTAGCCAACTTGATCAAGTGGTGCAATGTCAGCGGCTTGACTTACGAGGGCTTTCAATGAGGTCACACATCTCTGTACGACTCTCACCTATATATGATTAAGCCAACAAATAATTTTATTAACCCGAGACATCCACATTGACAATCGAACATAGGTCATTCTCGCCCTATAACATATCCAAAACAGTCCATACAACCACAATTTTTCTCGTGATGAATCTGCTTATTTTTTTGTTGCTTTTCCTCAGTCATTTGTATTATCCTTTTAGCTGTTTTACTTATTATTGTGTTCAAGTAAGATGCAAGTTATAAATTTTATAGTTTTTTTGACTAGTATGCAGTAACAATATCATTGCATCAATGTTGGTTCATCAATATGATATGCTAATGTTTCGTGCTCATATGGTCTCTTATATTAAATGTCTCTCACATGCTTTGCGAATGAAAATTTCATAGACTAAATGCATGTTCTTGTTCCCAAATTTGTTTGGAATGATATGTTTTATATTTATATCCACTGCATATAGGTGTAGATTCGAAAAATTTGTACTCACTGTACTAATTTGTACAACTGCTTGTAATAGTTACTTGCATTTATAGTCTCCACCAAATATTAAATTTTTTGATGGAGTATAATCATGCAAATCCAGCTCCAAAATATATGTCACTATTCATGCATCCCATCAAATTAGTTGTACAATGTAATGGTTGTGTTTAGATATTAATTGGGTAAATGTTGAATGTGTATGTACATGCTGATAAATCATATAAACTACTTTATCACACATTGCCTATATAAGGAATATATGAACTATGTCTTGATCAAAACATTTTCTCACAATGATGATAAAATCTCATTCTTTCATCCATTGCAACGTGGGAATGTCGGAGAAAGAGGCATAATATTCTATTGTGAGTGTTATTAGTACTTGGCATGACTTAGTGCCAATTATTTTCAACCAAACAGTGCCAGTGACCTATCTTTACTCAAATGATGAAGTTGATATTTTACCAAGTCACCTCCCTAAATGGAAGAATACCGGAATTTAACAAGCTGAAGCAGAAACTTCTACCGGGAAAAGACCCGTGCAAGCAGAAGTTAATAGCAAAGAATACAGATAACATGGGGAGCAAGAAAGAGGTAGCTACAAATTCCAAGCAGCTACCTATGGATGCAACATGATTAAGTCTTTTGAGTGCATCAATGCATCAACCATGGTGACCGCTGGATAAAAAACTATAGAAAAACCAGATGATGTCCAAAGCTCATATTCGAGTCGTTCACCAGTTAAAAATCGTGGCTAAAGATTGTTTAGGAATGTCGTATGAAATGTTCTGTGGAACCTCACTTTTGTTTCTTCCCATGCTTTTGAATATTGTTCACACGTCTGGTAGTATGGCTATGTAAGCTAAGGGTAGGGGTTTGTTTTATGTGTAAGTATTTTGTAGTGTTGTCTAGTTTTCACTGCAAGTTCCAGCACTCTTTTGTAATGACTTAATACTAATATATTGATGTTAATTCCAGAGAATGAATTTATTGCATGCTACATGTGTAGTATTTTAATTAATGCTTATGATATCAAATCAGTGGAGTTGAAAGTATGGATTGGTCTCATGTTCTACAATGAGAAAAAAAAATCTTTATTCATGCTACAAATAAAAAATTTAGAGTATGTGTCAGGATCAAGTGCTTACCATTAGGTCAAAAGTTATAGCTGTTAGCCAAGGTACAACTTTATTTCCTTATAATGTGGCAGAGCAGAATGCATATATTGTGTGTGTTAGGATTGGGCTGGTAGTCCAATGAGTCCAGGGAGGTACGTGTCTAACTGTTGGTCCTGTCTCAATTCCCTTACAGATAAGTTTACCCTTCCCCTACCCCGGCCCTATCCCCAGCAGATAGTATTACTCGTTAAGATCTGGCATCACATTTTACATCCCACATGGCCAACCAGATCAAGCACTGCAATGTCAGCAGGTTGACATACGAGAACTTCCCAGGAGATCACTCATCTCAATATTCATATTTAACTCAACAAAATGCAAATGGATATGACAAGTAGCTTAACATCGTCATTCGATGTTCAAAAGCCTTCTAATGAGCATAATTTTTTCATCATCCCGGAAGCTTAAAACCGAGCTGGCCTTTTGGGTTTCTCAAGCAAAATCTAGGTAGAAAGCGTCCGCTTATCCCTGGTTACACCTGAAACCTTTTTTAACGCATCAATCACGTCTTTTGATAAGGGAGCAGATATTCATATTCATCACTAAGATGCTTGCCAAGATCAGATATAGCTTCCCTGGTCATCGAGGTAATGTAAAAGTATGATGTCAGATCTTAACGGGTAATACTATCTGTTGGGGACTGGATCGGGGTATGTGAAATCAATTACTAAAATATTTTGTACACCACTTATGTTTTTACCTTCACGTATGCTTCCCAAGTTCAATCCGTTACCTCCATCGTTTTTTGTGGTTCCATTCCAAATTATTCAATTTCTACTTAGCATTGTAACCAACGTACCATGCATCTTTTTATACACATGAATCTTTTAATTGATGTGAGGGCTGCCGTGTAAATCCGTACCTGGAAACACTTTTATAATAAGCTTCTCTAGGAAATTCAAGTATTTTCAACGGAATTCATTCTCAATTTTCCAACCATCTGTTGTTACAGCCTCATTCAACGACTGGATTAGGACATTCTCCTCTAGTTGAGTCCACACACGTCGACTTTTTTTAGATTTCCTGCTTCTATCCAGATGTGTGCTGCTAGATGCTCCGAAGTCTATTGCTGCTAAGCCAAAATAAAAAGTAAAGATGAACAAATGAACGAAAAGGCGCACATAAGAAAATCTTTACCTTAACAATAAAATGTATAAACTGAAAAATAATCATTCAAACTGAAGTAAGACAATAAGTAAAACAACAAAGTAAATAATACCGACATAAAACTGAACACATTAGTATCACAAGGAAAAAGGTTGTACATAACGTTATGCATAGATACATAGGATTTTCCATCCAAGAAAGACTATTTTCTTAATTTTTATATATCATCGGTGCTAAGTTATCTCTCCATGAATCCCAGGCTAGGGAAGACTCAAATACAGCCTATGAAATTGTCCTCCATATATTCTGTCGAGGTAGTCATTGCATCATCAACTCTCTCTAGCGGGTCGTCGATCATTTTAGATCGAATGAAGTTATGTAGAAGCATGCATGCCAAACCCGTATGATTTTTTATTCTAAAGGGTAATATGTTGGCCTACAGAGTACTGTCCATCGTTTTTTTAACAAACCAAAAGTCCTTTCAATGACATATAATTCCTTGTAGTTCTGTGGACCACCAATTCCCATCACCCCATCATCCATAGGATACCGTGTCCTCCTGTATGGTGTAAAGAACCCTTCAACGTTTCCATTTCCATTATCGTTTTGTTAGTAACACCCTACAATGAAAAGATGGAGTAAAGAGTATATATATTCTAACTTAGATGTACTTGTTGAAAGAAATTTTGAGTGTTGGAATATCTTAATTGATAGGCTAAGTTAATAATAAATTTAGAGTGACAATGTGAAGTACTTAACATTTATGCGACCACAAATTATACCTCTTGGAACCTTCAATCCATCATCTCGAGTAATTGCATCTCGTATAACTCTAGCATCTGCAGTCGAGCCTTCCCAACCTGTTACTACATAGATGAAATTCATGTTGCAACCACAAACTCCCAGTTTAGGGACATAGAAGATGCAGAAAGTAAAAATATAGCCACATATGTGCCTTTCAAAGCCACAGGAAATCCATGTAAAGATTGATTATACAAATTTTTTAAAATGTATCAAATCATTACTTTGTGCATTTAGTAAGTTCTTCATTTATTTTAAATAATATAAGATTCAAGTCTCCTAATGTAACATACCTTAAACTATATATGTGTCTTATTTGAGCAGTCAATTCCACGGGAATAGGTTTGACAAGAAGTAGATGATGTAGCTTCAAAACACATTGAAGTTGTTGAGTGATCGTTCACACGTTCTGGTAGTATGGCTATGTAAGATAAGGGTAGGGGTTTGTTTTATGTGTATGTATTTTGTAGTGTTGTCTAGTTTTCACTGCAAGTTCCAGCATTCTTTTGTAATGACTTAATACTAATATATTTGATGTTAATTCCAGAGAATGAATTTATTGCATGCTACATGTGTAGTATTTTAATTAATGCTTATGATATCAAATAAGTGGAGTTGAAAGTATGGATTGGTCTCGTGTTCTACAATGAGAAAAAAAAATCTTTATTCATGCTACAAATAAAAAATTTAGAGCAAGTGTTAGGATCAAGTGCTTACCATTAAGCCAAAAGCTATAGTTGTTAGCCAATGTGTAACTTTATTTCCTTATAATGTGGCAGAGCTGAGTGCACGTATTGTGTGCGTTAGGGTTGGGCTGTTAGTCCAATTAGTCCAGGGAGGTGCGTCTCTAACTGTTGATGTTGTATCAATTCCCTTAGAGATCAGTCTTACCATTTCCCTACCGTCGGTCCTATCCCCAGCAGAGATAATATTATCCGTTAAGATATGGCATCATACTTTTACAGCCCACATGGCCAACCAGATCAAGCGGCCATGTCGGCAGCTTGACGTACGAGAACATTCCAGGAGGTCACCCATCACAGTAATGCTCTCACCCATATATTTTTAACTCAACAATCTCCCTCTTTCTATACTTCTAGGGAGGCACGAACCCCTGACCACGTTCTGATACCAATTGTTAGGATCAAGCGCTTATCACTAGACCAAAAACTATAGCTGTAAGCCAAAGTGCAACTTTATTCCTTATAATATGACAGCGCAGAGTGCAAGTATTGTGTGCATTTGGGATGGGCTATTAGGTCCATGAATCCAGGGAGGTGCGTGTCTAACTGTTGGTGCTGTCTCAATTCTCTTAGAGATCAATCTTACCATTTCCTACCTCGACCCTATCCTAAACAGATAGTATTACCAGTTAAGATATGGCATCACACTTTTACATCCCACATGGTCAACCAGATCAAGCGGCAGAACGTCAGCAGGTTGACATACGATAATTTCCCGATTATCACCCATCTCAGTACTGCTCTCACTCATGCATGCTTAACTCAAAAAAGGTTTAGTACCCTTCAAGTTAGCTCGACACTTTGTGAAGGTATGCAACAATGGAAGTTTAACGGTTATGTCGAGACACATTACCTTCTGTCATTGTATGCTTCTACCTTTGCCATTGGATAACAGTGTTTCCTGAAAACCGAGAAGCACATAGAATGTCATGTGAATCCTAATTTATCTCTCCCTTATGTACATACCTATGGTTCAACATTCTTGGCATCATAAATCTTATAGCATAAATTTTAAAACATAAATGAGTATGTACACCACTTTAATAAAATTTCTATAAAATACTTTCTTGAAAAGGAAACGAAATCTCAGACAGTTACCAGATCTCACAAACAAATATCTCCTTAACGTGGACAATGTAAAATTGGAGACTGTGAAAAGGGTTCAACAACATATACATGCTAGATTTATTACCAAATATATGAACATGCTTGTCCATAAAAGGTTATCATTTTTCCCATTCACCGTGGAATTAACAGATAAAATAGAAGGAATAAGTCCAACCTCGAAGCTTCATATCTATTTTGTTGTGTATGTATTTGAGATAATGTCACGCATTGTCCTGTTCATGAAGGTTTTAGTAAAGTTAATATAAAATAATCAATTGACCAAAATATTAAATACTGCGGAGAATTGAAGAAGATGTTTTGCTCATGTATTTTTCATTTGTGTGACTAGATCGCCGAAGAAAGTTTAAAATTCAAAATAAATACAAAAACAGTGAGATATTAGAGACAGAGGCCTACGGAAAGAGAAGATGAGTGACGAAAAAACACTCACCAAGATTCCACAATTTGATGGTCACTATGACCATTGGAGTGAACTGATGGGAAACCTTTTGCATGCCAAGGGTTTATGGAGTCTAGTGGAAGAAGGTTACACCGAACCGACAGAACGAATAGAAATGACTGCAGCGCAAAAGAAGAATCTTGAGGAGCTCAAGATGAAGGACCATCAAGTGAAGCACTACCTGTTCCAAGCAATTGACTGGGTTGTGTTTGAACAGATCTTGGATCGCAAAACATCCAAGATCATTTGGGCTTCGATGAAGAAAAAGTATGGAGGCAAAGAAAGGGTGAAGCGGTCTCTTCTGCAAACCTTAAGAATAGATTTTGAGGTTCTTGAAATAAAGAATGAAGAGACCATCATTGATTACTTTGGAAGGGTTATGTCTATCACCAACAAGATGAGAAGCAACGGAGAAGACATGTCAAATTCGAAGATTGTTGAGAAAATACTTCGAACTCTGACTATTCACATATGTGGTGGTGTCCATCGAGGAGTCAAAAGACACAGAAAAGATGACGATTGACGAACTGCAGAGCTCTCTGTCCGTACATGAAAAGAAGTTTAAGAAGATCGGTCATGAAGAAGATGATCAAGCTCTCAATGTCAGAGGCAGAGGCAGAGGATCATACAGAGGTCGAGGCAGGGGTAGAGGACGCTCATTCAACAAAGCAACAATCGAGTGTTACAACTGTCACAAACTTGGACATTTTCAATATGAATGTCCAAATGGAAACAATGGAGCAAATTTTTGCAGAGACCGAAGAAAAGGATGAAGTTCTTCTCATGACATATGTGGAACTTCAAGGTACTAGAAGAGGAGATGTGTGGTCATGGACTCTGGATGTTCAAACCATATGTGTGGAGAAAGAGGTATGCTCTCAATCTTGGACACTAGCTTCACACATACTGTCAAGTTTGGGAACAATCACAAACTGATGGTTGGTGGGAAAGGAATGGTGAAGATAATACTTAAAGGAATAAGCTATGTGATCGACGATGTGTATTATATTCCGAAATTAAAGAACAACCTGCTGAGTGTTGGGCAACTTCAAGAAAGGGGTTTAGACGTGCTATTCAAAGGAGGAGATCGAAAAACATGCAGCACCTTTCATCCCTCAAGAGGAAAAATAGCAGAATCTGTCATGAGTGCTAATAGGATGTTTATCCTGCTGGGTCAATCACATAACCAAACACAGGAGGAGAGATTCCTACGGGTTGATATCTCAGATAAGGCTGAGCTGTGGCACCATCGATATGGGCATCTCAGCTACAAGGGACTTCACGCATTATGCAGTAAGGAGATGGTTGTGGGTTTACCTGAAATTGGAGATGTGAAAACAATCTGTGAGGCGTGTGTCAAAGGGAAACACCATCGTGTTCCATTTCCAAAGCAAAGCAAGTGGAGAGCCGCTGAAAGATTGCAACTTATCCACTCTGATCTCTATGGTCCGATCAATCCACCATCAAACAGTCAAATAAGGTACTCGATAAGTTTTATTGATGATTTCTCGAGAAAGACATGGATATATTTTATGCTGGAAAAATCAGAAGCATTTCATCAGTTCAAGACATTTAAAGCATTTGTGGAAAACAAACCAAATTATTCATCAAATGTCTAAGAACGGATAGAGGAGGAGAATACAACTCAAATGAGTTCAAGGAATTCTGTAGAGAACATGGAATCAAAAGATAGCTGACCACCGCCTTCACGCCGCAGTAAAATGGCGTTGCTGAACGCAAAACTCGCACAATCATGAACATGGTAAGAGCATCCTTACTAGAAAAGGAGGTACCAAAAGTTTTCTGGCCAGACGATGTGCAATGGGTGAATCATGTTCTTAACAGATCTCCTACACTCATTGTAAAAGATATGACTCTGGAATAGGCGTGGAGTGGAAGAAAACCATCAGTCAAACACTTTAGGGTTTTTGGATATCGGATATGTTCATATTCCTGATGTTAAAAGAAGCAAGCTCGATGACAAAAGCGTGAAATGTGGTTTCAGCAATGAATCCAAGGCCTTTAAGATGTTCGATCCAGTGGATAAAAGGTTCACATCAGCCGAGATGTGATATTTGAGGAAGAGGGTTTTTGGATATCGGATATGTTCATATTCCTGATGTTAAAAGAAGCAAGCTCGATGACAAAAGCGTGAAATGTGGTTTCAGCAATGAATCCAAGGCCTTTAAGATGTTCGATCCAGTGGATAAAAAGGTTCACATCAGCCGAGATGTGATATTTGAGGAAGATAAGAAGTGGAATTGGGAAGATGTTGGTTATTCTGGTGAAGAAAGCATTGAACTTGAGTGGGAAAATGATTATGAAGATGCTGAGAATGCAGAGGAAACGGAAGAAGCAGAAGAAGACACTGATGATATTCCTTCACCAAACCATCATCCAATTGGAGAAACGATAACAACTACGGGCAGGGTGAGAAAACCACCAATCTGGACTGCAGATTATATCACAGGAGAAGAGCTATCAGATACAAAGGAAGAAGCAAACATGGCTAAAATCGAGATTAAAAACCACCTCGCTTTAATGATCATATCAGATCCGACCAGTTTTCAAGAAGCAGCAAGAAATCAGAAATGGAAACAAGCGATAGATGTTGAGATACAGTCCATCAAACGGAACCACACATGGTCACTGACTGAACTTCCCGTTGGAGCCAAGGATATCGGGGTTAAGTAGATTTACAAGACCAAATTAAATGAATCGGGTGAGGTAGACAAGTTCAAAGGGATGGTTGTAAAAGGGTATTCTCAAGAGTACAGAATAGATTACACAGAGGTATTTGCACCGGTACAGTGAGGATGATCATTGTTGTAGCAGCACAAAGAGGATGGGGAATCTATCAGCTCGATGTCAAATCTGCTTTTGTGCATGGTGAGCTGAAGGAAGATGTATTTGTAGAGCAACCACAAGGTTATGAAGTAGCAGGGAAGAAGGACATGGTTTATAAGCTGCATAAGGCTCTTTACGGACTAAAACAAGTGCCTAGAGCTTTGTTCAGTCGCATTGAGGCCTATATCATCAAGGAAGGGTTTGTAAGCAGCTCTTGTGAACAAACATTATTCATCAAACAAAAGAGAGGTAAAATCATAATTTTGAGTATTTATGTTGATGATTTATTGTTCATTAGTAATGATGAGGAGTTGCTGAATGAATTCAAGCGATCCATGAAGAATGAATTTGACATGACTGATTTAGGGAAGATGAGATATTTTCTTGGCATTGAAGTGATGCAGAAGGCTGATGGCATTTTTATATGTCAAAGAAAATATGATGCTGAGTTGATCAAGAGGTTTGAGATACAATATTTCAACTTCGTTTGCAATCCGATGGTCCCTGTACAAAAGGTTGGCCGAGATGAAGCTGGAGTGAAGGTCGACTCAACACTATATAAGCAAATGGTAGACAGCTTAATGTATCTCACAGCCACACGACCTGACTTGATGTTTGTGGTAAGTCTTATTAGTCATTTTATGGCAAAACCTACTGAGTTGCACTTTGCTACTGCAAAAAGAATCATGAGGTACTTAAAGGGAACTCTGGAATTTGGGATATGGTATCAATGTAAAGGGAATAGTTAACTCTTAGGCTACACCGACATTGATAATGCGGGAGATGTAGATGACAGTAGGAGCACTTCGGGCTATGTTTTCTTGATGAGTGGAGGAGCTGTGGCATGGTCCTCAAGGAAGCAACCAATCGTTACTCTGTCAACCACCGCAACAGAGTATTTAGCAGCAGCATCATGTGCTTGTCAAGCCATTTGGATGAGTTGGATATTGAAAGAAATCGGGCATGAACAAGATGACGAAATGGTTTTGTTTTGCGACAACACGTCCACTATCAAGTTGTCAAAAAATGCAGTCATGCACATGAAGTCAAAGCACATAAGGGTTCGATACCATTTTCTCAGAGAATTGACAAAGGAAGGTGTCGTTAAATTGGTCTATTGTAGCACTGAGGAGCAGCTGGCTGACATAATGACAAAGCCCTTGAAGATGGCGTCATTTCAAAGGATCAGAGAAGCACTTGGGATGAAAATTGCGAACTGAAACTCTCGATCGAGTTCAGTTCAAGGGAGTGATTGTAGGATAAGTTTTTATTTTATCAACAATAAAGACCTATTCTTTAGGGATAGAACATGTCAATTCTGTTTGCTATTTTCATGCTGAGTTAGTTGAGTCATTTTCGATTTACAGTTCTTCATGTATGTCCTATAAAGGTGTTGGAACCGATTAATAAAGGGTGATCATTTTTAGTGCAATTATCTGAAACTTAGTTTACAGTTTCAGGTTTTACCCACGGGCCCACAAACTGCGAGGAAAATTGACATCCCTAACTATGTAGGCTTACTAGTGAAGAGACATGAACGATTGAGTGAAAAAACAAAGTGATTTATTCAACCTTCAGACATCTTAACGAGAGTTCATAAATAAATTGGAAAATCGAGAATCTAACTTTTATTCTGTCCTTCAAGTTGTGTTATGTTAGCTTCCCAAATCATTGATCCAGCAAGCTTTGTAAAATGTGCCTCGGTTTTAGTGAGAGTGCAGGTTTTTCTTCAATTATTGAAGGATATATAGTTGATAGGTTCTGATTCAATTTTATTTACACCGAACCAAATGACATGTTTTTATTCACATTAATTTAATTTTTATCAACTTTTTCACTTAGTTTTGGTGTAAATAAATTTTTCTTATCATGTTTATTTGATAAATTTAATGATAAAATTTTCTTATTCACATCAACGAATACGAGTAACTCTATTGTAAATAGACCAAGTTCATGTAGTAAACTTTTATATGAAAAGTAATAATTATGATATAAAAATAATATTTTTTCATTGATTGGATAAATTATTAAAAAGAATCTTTTAAAGTAAAAAATAATATTTGTCTATGAGTTATTTATAATTAGAAAGTTATTTTGCGTGAATCACGGGTTTTTATTTTATTGTTTTTCTGTCAGAATCCGGGAATTCAAATCCCGGATTCTCCTGTATATATATCGCCCAGTTTATCAAATTCTCTCATATCCCTCATTCCTTCCTTCCTCTTTTCCTTCCGCAGCGTGCCTCCTTCCTCTTTTCCTTCAGCAGCGTCCCTCCTTCCTTCCTCTTCCTTCAACAGCGTCGCTCCTCTCAAGTTAGTTTATTTGTTTATTATTTGTGTTTAATAATTAGGTATGTTTAGTTTAAGTTTTTTGTTTATTATTGTTTAATGATTAGATATATTTAATTTAAGTTTTTTGTTTATTTTTTATGTTTAATAATGTTAACTTTAAGTTTTTTTCATTTCATGTATATATTTTTTATGTTTAGTGATAGATTTAATATAAATTAAATTGTATAGGTTTGTATAGATTTAATATAAATTAATTTATATAAGCTAAATTAGATAAAGTATAATATAAAATTTTAGTTAATTAGGTTAACAAAAATCTGCACAAAAATAGCCGGAACAACGTATTTTAAATTAAAATTACTAATTTCAATTTAAAATTTGGAAGTATATGTTATATATCTCCAAAATATAGTAAATACAAGTTTTTGTAAAACTCAAATCACATTAATTTGATGTTTCATTTCCACGATTTTATTAAAATACCAACAAGCAACACAAGTTCCAAAGTCTATAAATCATTTTTTGTAAATCTAAAAAATCAACTAACAATAATCAAAATTATATATAAAAATAAATATCAAGAGAAGTAGATGACAATAAAAAAAATAAAAATAAATATTGAATTGATTTCTCAACGTCTTCAAATTAACATAACTAATTTCGGTTTACTATTTTGAAGTATAGCATTTGTATCTCCAAAATATAGTAAATACAAGTTTTTTTAAAACTCAAATCACATTAATTTGATGTTTCAGTTCTATGATTTTATTAAGATAACAACAAATTACACAAGTTCCAAAATCTAAAAATTTATTTTTTAAAAAAATCAAATTACATCATATTCAAAATAATTTTCGAACTATAAATAAAGTTTTACGATAAAACCGACTTCAAAAGACATCATTCACCTTTTTGTAAATAAACATTTTTAAAAAATTCGTAATACTAAATTTCTAAATTTATAGTTAACCAAACCATTATATTCTAATTTACAATCTTGCTCATCAGGTTTTATTAAACAATTATTGAATACATAATTCAAATTTTAATATCTTTAAATCTTAAATTGAAATTATCATAATTACTAATCAAATTAGTAAAAACCTTAATAAGCCAAATTTTAATTTATTCTAATTAAATTTTAAATAATAGTTGAAATAATAATTAATATTGACACAATCAACTTAATCTAAGAGTGCTTCCAGGTTAAACGGAGGGGCTAAGGCCCACTTAAAATCCAACTTCCTTAGACAAAGAAACGTCCCACAGTGAGCTCAGTCGGTACAAGCCATTTTTATGCCGGTCTATGAAGGACTCTCTTAGATCTTGTGTGAGACCTGAAATTGTAATATAAGATTAATTGTTGAATTAATCGGTTTTTAGAAATTTCTGGTGGTTTGGATCTCTGTTTGTATGTTTGGTTTGCATTTTCGGGTTTGAATTAGCATTTGGGTCATTCTGGGAGTTTTCGCATTTTTTTGAGTTTTTGGGGAGAAATGTTTTTGGTGAAATCTGGTAGCAGATTTGATGACGTAAGCTTCGCTGGTATGCGTTGCGTTGATGACGTAAGCCTTGCTGTTGAAGAAGTCTGGTTCTAGTGTATTTTGTTAAGGCTTGGAACGCTGTCGTTTGGATAAGTAAGAACGGTGTCGTTTTGATTAGCGCTTGTGGGAGAGATCTGGTATAGCGTTGGCATGAGATCTGCTCGAGAGATCTGTTTTGTGTATTACGGGTTTATGCGTTGGTTTCTAAAACGCCACCGTTTTAATAAGTTTTTACATCGTCGTTTTTGAGTATAGCGCTAGCGAGAGATCTGTTCGCGTGAGGAGAGGTCTGTTGTGTGTAGTGATGGATCTGTTTTGACAGATCCTGATTAAGTTTTGAATTACACAAAACCTGTTGGGCTTGGTTTGTTTCCTTGTTTGTGTTGTTTTCAGGGAACCCAGGTTTTACAGCTGGTCGTGGTTTTAACCCAGCTGGTGGTGCCCCAGGAGGTGGTTAGCGTGTCCCAGTTGCGTATAGCATACTTATATATATATGTATCAGTTAGCCAGGGGGATGCCCTGCGCTTTGCTGTTATATTTTGTTGTTGGAGTCTGATACATTTGACCCCATGTCCCTCTAGGGCTTGGTTTGTTTCCTTGTTTGTGTTGTTTTCAGGGAACCCAGGTTTTACAGCTGGTCGTGGTTTTAACCCAGCTGGTGGTGCCCCAGGAGGTGGTTAGCGTGTCCCAGTTGCGTATAGCATACTTATATATATATGTATCAGTTAGCCAGGGGGATGCCCTGCGCTTTGCTGTTATATTTTGTTGTTGGAGTCTGATACATTTATTGGTTGTTGTATGCTATTCTGTTGGTTGTTTTACGTACTGGGATATATTTTGAGTATCACATTATTTAAATTATATGGTTTTAAACCGTTAGGCCAAAAGCGAAAATTTTACCCGCTTTTTGATAAGCTTCCGCATGTGTTTGTATGTTTTACTCTGTTTAGAGCACGAGGCCTGACATCTTGTATTCATATGTCAAATTACTATTCAAATTAGTAAAAACCTTAATAAGCCAAAATTTAATTTATGTAATCTCATTTATAATATATATGATAAATCCTAAAAAAAATTAAATTTGCATAATAATTACCTTTTAATCCGTGATATGAATTGAACCAGTATAACGACTTTGATTATAATGAAGACCGAAGGATTTGATTTGGACAGAGGATATTTACGAGGGGCGAAGGATTTGATTCAAGAACGGGGATATCAACGAACGAAGGATTGATTTAAGAAAGGAAGATATCAATTGATTTATAGAGGATCAATTGTTGTGAGCGAGTTGTAATGCAATTGAGGGTGGTATTTATAGGGGAAAGAATCTGGAGTTTTAAACCCCGGATTCAAAAATATCACAACAAAAAAATATCGCTATGAATCCGGAGTTTAAACTCCCGGATTCATTATAAACCGTAAAAAAAAATATCATGTCAGAATCCGAGATTTGGAACCCCGGGTTCTAAGAAAGAAATATATAAAAAAAATTTGTCAGAATCCGGAGGTTTAAACTCCGGATTCTGACATGTTATATAAAAAAAAAACGTATCTTGTCAAAATCCGGGACTTATAAATAAGTCCCGGATTGTTGTAAATTTGCAATTCTATTGGCACTGCTATATTTTTTAAATGCGTGTTTCTTTTTATATTATTTTAAAAAAACCGCGTAAAAGCCCTTCAATATAGGAAATATTTCAAATAAAATAATAGTTGAATATATTTAAAAACTATAATCCTCAAAATTCTCAGTGTTGGGAGTTGGGTTTTAGGGGAATCAACGGGAAACTGAATTTGGGTTTAAGGTTGTCAACACACAGAGGAGCATGGATCAAGAAGAAATCGAAAAAGTGATTCTTGCTTATTTAGATAAAAGGGGTTTCAAGCAAGCAGCTCTCGATTCCCAGCAGAGCAGCAACTTCTCTGCCACTGTGCATACAGATCCCGATTCCGCCAAGCAAAGCCTCTCCTTCCCAGAGTATGTATATGTTTTTCTGCCTTGTTTTGTTAGTTTTTCGCTAATTTGATTACAAACCCATCAATTTGCAGGTATGTGATTCAGTCCTTTTTACTGTTTTTTGCTTGTTTCAGTTCTAAAGTTTCATACTTCCCAGTGTTCTAAAAATCGGCCTATGCGACTGCCTAGACGCCTTTTCAAAGAGATAACCCAATAAGTTCAACGGTACCTTGGGAGATGGGCTTATGAAAACGGAATGGCATTCAATGCTATTGATAATGATAGCTTCGAGCAACTAATAGATGCATGTCAAATTGGACCAGGGTTCAAGCCTCCAACTCAATATCAACTTCGGGAGCCACTTTTGAAAGCTGAAGTTGAAATAACGAAACAACTGTTGAAGAAACATGAAGAAGAATGAGCAATGAATGGGTGCTCGATTATGACAGATGCGTGGACCGATAGAAAAAGAAGCATATTAAATATGTGTGTTAATTGCAAGGAAGCACTACATTTTTAGAGTCTAAGGAGTCTTCAGACGAAGCACATACAACTAGACTTATTTTTGAGTATGTTGACAAGTGTGTTGAACATGTAGGAGCTCAAAATGTCGTTCAGATTATAACAGACAACGCTACAAACAACATGATTGCAGTTAAATTGATGAAAGAAAAGCGGCCTGGGATCTTTTGGAGTTCATGTGCAACTCACACCGTTATCTCATGCTTGAGAGTATTGGAAGGCTTCCAAAAAATTTAAAAAGGTCATCGATCAAGCTAAGTCTTACACAATTTTTATTTATGCACACCATAAGACTTTATCATTGACGAGAAGTTTTACGAAGAAAAGAGACATAATCCGGCCAGAAGTTACCAGGTTTGCATCAAACTTCCTTACACTTCAGAGCTTGATTGAGAAAAAATCTAATTTAAGAGCCATGTTTACAAGTGATTGTGGGAGAATTGGGTCGAAGACAAACAAAGGGAAATCAGCTTACTCTACTGTGATGAGCATGAGTTTTTGGAATGGTGACACTTTGTTTAAAAATATTTGCCCCTTTGGTAAAAGTTTTTCGACTGATTTACGCTGACAAGAAGCCATTATGGGAAGCTTTTTCAGACTAAAAAAGATATCAAAGTGGTCATGAACAATATTGAATCAAGTTATCAGCCTATCATAGTGATTATCGAGTCAAAAATAAAGGATAGACTTGATACATCATTGCATACTACAGCCTTTTTGTTGAATCCCTACTTCTACTACAAAGATGGTTCTATCGCTCTTCATGAGGAGGTTGTAACGGGAATTTTTGAATGCATTGAGATTTTGCATGCCGACGACTTTGAACTACAATATACAATTATCAATAGAGAAGTTGCAAAATATAAAGACAAGATTGGTTTATTTGGTAAAGTATTTGGCAGCAAAAGCATGTGAAAAAAATGACGATACATTTGATCCATGTACATGGTGGAGTACCCACTGTGCACACACATAAATTGCTAAGAGTGGCATTGATGATACTTTCATTAACTACAAATGCATCTGGGTGTGAAAGAAATTGGAGTGCATTTGAAGGAGTAAGTTTAAACTACAAACTAAAGTACTCAGTTTCAAATTATGTTCATGACTTCATGTTATTTACTACAATATTTACTTTTTTGTTTTGTAGATTCATACAAAAAAAAGAAACAGATTGGATGTCAACAGGTTGAACAATCTCGTATTTGTCCAGTTTAATGCTAGATTGTTGAACAAACAAAAACGAGAGAAACAAAGAATGTTGACGTTCTTCTTGCAAAAGATGCTTCAAATGCACAAGGTTGGATTGTGGATGGTGGGGAAGAAGATAAAGTCGAACCAGGTTCAGGGAGATTGTTCAACCTGTTGACATCCAACCTATTTCTTTTTTTTTTGTATGAATCTGCAAAACAAAAAAGTAAATATTGTAGTGAATAAATGAAGTCATGAACATAATTTGGAAATCAGTACTTTAGTTTGTAGTTTAAACTTACTCCTTCAAATGCACTCCAATTTCTTTCACACCCAGATGCACTTGTAGTTAATGAAAGTATCCTCAATGCCACTCTTAGCAAGTTAGGTGTGTGTGCACCATAGGTACTCCACCATGTACATGGATCAAATGTATCGTCTGTTTTTTCACATGCTTTTGCTACCAATGCTTTACCAAATAAACCAATCTTGTCTTTATATTTTGCAAATTCCTTATTGATAATTGTATCTTGTAGTTCAAAATCATCGGCATGCAAAAGCTCAATGCATTCAAAAATTCCCGTTGCAACCTCCTCATGAAGAGCAATAGAACTATCTTTGTAGTAGAAGTAGGGATTCAACAAAAAGGTTGTAGTATGCAATAATGTATCAAGTCTATCCTTCATTTTTGACTCAATAATCGCTATGATAGGCTGATAATTTGATTCAACATTGTTCATGGCCACTTTGATATCTTTTTTAGCCTGAAGATGCTCCCCATATAGAAACCCCATGGATGGCTTCTTGTCACCGTCAACCAGTCGAAGAACTCTTACCAAAGGGGCAATTATTTTTAAGCAAAGTGTCGCACCTTTCCAAAAACTCATGCTCATCACAGTAGAGTAAGCTGATTTCCCTTTGTTTGTCTTTGACCATTTACAATTCTCCCACAAATCACTTGTAAATATGGCTCTTAAAGTAGTTTCTTCTCAATCAAGCTTTGAAGTGTAAGGAAGTTTGATGCAAACCTAGTAACTCCTGGCCGGATTATGTCTCTTTTCTTCGTAAAACTTCTCATCAATGATAAAATCTTATGGTGTGCATAAACAAAAATGGTAAAAGACTTGGCTTGATCGATGACCTTTTTAAATTTTGGAAGCTTTCCAATACTCTCAATTATGAGATTAATGGTGATCGATGATCTTTTTAAATTTTGGAAGCTTTCCAATACTCTCAATTATGAGATTTACGGTGTGAGTTGCACATGAACTCCAAAAGATCCAGACCGCTTTTCTTTCATCAATTTAGCTGCAACCATGTTGTTTGTAGCATTGTCTGTTACAATCCGAACGACATTTTGATCTCCTACATGTTCAACATATGTAAAAATAAGTCTAGTTGTATGTGCTCCGTCTGAAGACCCCTTAGACTCTAAAAATGTAGTACCCTCCCTGCAATTAACACATATTTAATATGCTTCTTCTTTTTCTATCGGTCCATGCATCTGTCATAATCGAGCATCCATTCTTTGCCCATGTTTCTTCAACAGTTGTTCCGTTATTTCAACTTCAGCTTTCAAAAGTGGCTCCCGAAGTTGATATTGAGTTGGAGGCTTGAACCCTGGTCGAAATTGACCTACCGCCTCCATTAGTTGCTTGAAGCTATCATTATCAATATCATTCAATGCGATTCCATTTTCATAAGCCCATCTCCCAACGTACTGTTGAACTTGTTGAGTTCGCTCTTTGAAAAGTGCCTCATTGATATTTTTTGGCGAAACACTTTACTCCCACTTGAACCTATATTTTCAATATCAATAGCATATGCATATCTATCCATGGGGCCAAGTGGACGAGGTTTCTTAATTCCATCAATCCCTTCAACTTCATGCTCTTCTTCATCTACAGAAATATTTACAGAAATATTCACCTCTGCTCTACAGTTTTCCTCCTCCATTCTTTTGTTCTTCTTTCTGTTCGTCCATTCTAAAATAGCCTGCTTGCACTTATCACGATCTTCTTGAGATGCTTTTTGACAACCAGATACATTTCCAGGTATATTTCCTATATGCTCTTTCATCTTATACACTCCCCTTGACATCACTTTCCGACACAATTTGCATTTAACTTTGTCGAGGTTTTTAGGATCAATCAACATTCCAAACTCCCATCCGATGTCATTTGACTTTAACCTAAGAATCCCGGATTCGGGTTGAGTAACAGATGCTGTCGAAGATGGATTGCTTGCCATTGTTACCTATTGCAAACTCATAATGGAAAGATATCCCAACAAAAGAGAGAGAGCAATAAGATGCACCAACACAATAAGATAATTGAACAAGTCTGACAAATTTTGATTAAATTAACAAACACAGACAAATTATTTGGCTTTTAAGAAAAGGCAAGAGACATTCTAGACTGTGTGTTTACTACCGTTTAGGAATTGAACATTCTATCACTCCATTATTTGGACAAATATAACAAATTCATTTTTAACTATAATGATAAAACCCGAGTCAAACAGACAAATAAACCCATCGATATCTTTATCTTTTCTGTTTAAAATTAATGGGAAAAAAGAACTTTCATTTGCAGAGACTACACGTATGAAGCTACTCTTGTGTATTGGGTGGCATCTCATCTTAAGGTTGGCTATTGAGATTTTTTAGTCACACCATCATTAACAAGACAACAACCGTTGTAAAACAAAACTGTGTGTCACATTCTAACCAGTTCAAATTAGTATTTGATTGAGATGAAAGAATTCTGAACCATAGTAATCAAGGTGAAGCTGGTTTCAAATGCCAATGAATAACTTTTAAACAGCCCCAGCGGTGCAATTATATATCATTTATAGCAACGAACATGAGAAAGGCAGACGAAAGCACAACGGAGGACTGAACAAATTCACCGAGGACCAGCTAGCCCAACTACTTCTTCGCATTGAAACGAAAAATAGGAAACGAACCTCTTAACTTAGCCTTCTGTTCCTAATCTGTTACTTTGTCGAGTCAGGTTGTTTCTTCACCGCGGCTGTAAGTTGGCGTGGCGTTGTTTGTCTCTGTCTGTGCGTATTGATTAACGCTAGGGCCAACATTTCTTTCTTGGGTTTTTTCTTTTTCGCCTAATAGACTTTCATTACGGGCTTTAAAATTTGTTAAAAAAAAGGGCACAATAGCATATGGGCCGATTAGCCCAATTTGGCTGGCGCGTAGGCCAATTAGCCCAATTACGCGGCGCCTAGGCCGAGTAATCGTCCTTGACGCCTAGGCCGGTCGATCATGCCCTTTTCAGTGCGGTAGATCACCGCCTAGCGCCTAGGCGGAACCTAGGCCGAGTTTTAGAGGATTATTAGCATGATAAGTTGTGGATGGTTTGTACTTTATTGGGGTAATATCAATAAATATTCTCTAGAGTGTATAACCCAACATTCATGATTCTTCAACTTGAAGTCATGGAGCTGCTTCACCTAGATATAGCTCGAGATATGTGTTTGAGATGGCCATTTACGTTTTCCTGAGAGTTTAATCTGGTAGATATCGATTTACATCTATGTAGATACTTGATTTATGTTATGTACCGATTAACCAAATGATGATAGTCAAGTGAATGAAAGGATAAGGAAAGTGTTATATTCCTGAAAATGGTAGTTACACAATATAGCAGAAAAACGTAACAACCCAGGGAAGGTCCCTGTCACCCCCTAGCCTAGTGCTAGTGTCAAACAGAAAATATTCTTTTTCTAACTACCTCTCTCACTCCCTCATGTTATTTATCTTTCTCGTTTCTTCCTATCCGATGGGCCTTGGGCCTCCTCCTATACACCTGTGTAATGTTGGGCCTATCTGTAAGTTATCTATAGGATTCCTAACAATTTACCATAAATACCTTGAAAAGGTATTTACTAAGATATTTCACTTGATGGGATGGTGCTTAGTGGTACATGTACAAGTTTACAGGTGCAGGCATAATTCGGGTTAAGAAGTACATGCAATCATATGTCATAATTCATGTATAATAATTCGTGTTTTTGTTTTGGGAAAAAAGGATAGAAAAGAACTTTGTTTCTTAATTCAGGGCCAATTGGGGTGGATGCCACAAACTGGAAAATTAGTGGAAAAGGGCATCTGAAGGGTTCATTCATGATAACACAAGGCTGGATATTTGAAACATATTTGGGGTGGTAAATTTTTTTTAATGAACCTGAAGTAAATTTTGTTATACCAGTAGCAGCTGTAGGAAAGAACTGATTAAAACAGAGAAATTTTAAGTGTGGCAGCTGATTTAAGAGGCTGAAATGCTTGTGTAGGAAATAGAAATATTCTAATCACAGTAACTAGAATATTATATTCCTGAAATGAAGGAACAATAATCCAGTGTCTACTTTCTTTATGAAATCCCGTTTTGTACAAAGATATGCTTTGTAAAATTTATTATCAGAGATCAATGACGAATGCCTTTCTATTATCCCTAATAGTTGATTTATTTCTGTTTACACTTTGTAATGGTTGTTATGCACTGTTCGTTTCAAGCTTTGAACTTTGTTATTTTTATGTTCAATTTCAAGTTTCATTAAAAAAAGATAATATTATACGTATGACGACACTTGCTGGGTATTTGAGAATGTCTAGTTTTTTTGCTCATTCAGAAAAATTCATTTGAACTTATTTGTAAATTATTAAATTTTGTTGATTTATTGTGCTTTATGGTTTTCCGTTTTTTCTCCACTTTAAGATAAAATACTGATGTATCATCTCTTAAATGTATAGGTAATGCTACTTTCTATAATACGTGTTTGTTTTTTTGGCAGCATGAGTTGGTTAGCATCTTGTACCCAGTATTTATTTATGTATTTATGAATCTTGTGGCCAAGGGTCATCTTCAGGAAGGCGAGTACATTTATTGTTACGAATTCCAGAATTTTCCTCAGCATGACATCCTGACACCATTGCTATGATTTAAGCACGAGCCTTTTTCAATAGCTTTCGTAGAGACCATGAGATGATCCATTCTCGTGACCTCCAAAAATTAGAAGGTGTCCTTTCTCCATCACATCTAGAGGTTCGTCACTGCCTTTATGAACTAAATTTTAATCGATGTATTCAAACAATTTGTCCTGAATGAATACTTGTTTTTATAGGAAATGGAATTCGCCCATTCCGTACGACTAAGCAAAGTGCGCATAAAGATATGCCAAGTCCCTCCCTCCCTCCTGTCCATTTTCACCCCATCATCTTTTTGTTGTCAATTACGAGCTACTTTGTTTGCCAAGTGTTCATTTAGTGGCCTTAGTCTAGGTATTCAATTCTACGAGCGCTATACACAATACTTTAACTCAAGAATCTATGTATTCAAAGTATCTAGCATTTTAAAGCTCTTGGCATAGCAACCACATAACTGGTTGAGAAATTGGCAAAAGATTGGAGTGGAAAATTTCAATTTTTTTATTTGTGAATATTGCTACACTTTTCTATTTGAAGTCAATTTCGTGCATTTTTCCATTTCGGTGTGGTCAACCACATACAGGAAACACACACATGTATTTCTCGTGTTGGATTTGTTACTTGATGGCCTCTAAGAAATTATTGAATCATATTCACCTCATGACGAACTGTCCAAACAGTCTAACTATAGCAAGTATCCCTCATTGCCGACCCTATGTTTGAAGGCATATTTCGTCATTGCATTAGTGATTGTTTATTCGAATGTCATGAATGCACTAAATCAGAATATAGATTCTAAGATAATTATGAAGACTTTTTAGTATTTGTGACCTGTCACTCAATTGTCATACTTCTACCGTTTATAATTATTAAACAAAGCTATTGTTTATATCAGGCGTTGCTTCATGTTTCCTGCATGATACACAGGCTTCTTTCTGAAATTTGGGACGATTTGGTTTGATATGTAATTAGAAAGTCGATGATCTTTAATGTAGAATGTCTAACTAACTTGATCTCTTCTTATTGTTTTGATTAGAGAACTCATATGATCTACTTCTGCAATGCTTGAACAAACCTCAATCAGTTAACATGCTTGAAATCATCAATGAGAACATCATCTTCCAAAAGGTATGTGCTTCATCTTGTTGCGGATGGTGGCATCTTGGTTTCATTTTCTCTAACTTCCAGTTATGTCCGTTCTTTGTCTATCTGGATCTGGCTATATCAAATCGGTAGTTTCTCCTGTGAAACTGAGCTCAGTATCTGATCATGTCGAATTTGGTATGCTTTATGGAAGTTGCCAGGATACGACCAAATCAATAAATCTGAGAGAAATCCATTGGGAGGTTAGTCAACATAAGATTACATATGCTGACAGTTTTATACATGTCGAATGCTCTTCTTTTGAACTAATCTGAGTTGCCTGTTCAATCACATAGTTCCTCAGTGAAGTGCTATACTTCCCACTGGTTATATTATTTGTGCCCAGTGTCACTTGTGAACAGCAAGGAAATTTGCTTTACTTTTCCATTGCATACTAATGTTTAAGTTAGAGGAACGTGATTGGCGACTCTATTCTTAGCTTGGCTTCTCGAAGGATAGGTGAAGCTATATTACTTGTTTAGGTTGATTTTGCCAATCAGTGGCAATTATTGTTTCCTGTTGTCGCATCTTGCTGTTCTGTGGAATTTGCGTATGCTATGGACCATCAGGTTATTTCTTAGAGGTTATAATCTCAGCTTTAGCTATCAGTAGTTGAGGTGGAAGACAGTTTCCGAAGTGATATGTTATTTCGGTTATTCAAGAAATGGTTGCATTTGGTGTTAGCTATTTCAAAAGTAGGAACTTATCGGGGAACTTTTGCATAATGTTGATTAGTTGGAGATGAGGAACAAACTCGATTTTGTTTGGCTGGATGTTTTTGGAAAAAAGCAAACTGATTTTTCTTATTTTCTAAGTTTTATCGTGCTTGATGATGCAAGTTCAAGTGGTTAGGCAAATTGAGTAAATGTGAGCTGGCTTCATTTGTTTCAGTTTTATTTGCATCTGTTTACTAGTGTTTTGTCTCATTGTCTTGTATAATTTTTCTTCCTTCTTCGAGTTTAGAAAGAGTAGATATTGGTTAAAACTCAAAACAGTCTATTGGTTATGCATTCTTATACGATTGAATTGTGTAGTTGCTTGAAGATTCTTTGGAAGAAAAATTGGAAAAGACGGGTTTCAAATATGGATTTAGAAAAGGTAGATGGGGAACTGGGAGAAGGAGAATTAGAAGAAAATAAGGTAGTATTTTATTTTAAAGTTTTTGGGTTCAGTTGCATCATGAATCTGGCTGGCGTAATTCCTAGGCATTGTTTCCCTTGTACTATATATATAAACTGTTCTCCGTGTCTAGAAAAGATCTGCTGGTGGTGGCAAGCAAGGCACCATGATAAAAAAGGTGAAAAAGGATAAGGTTGGAGCAACAGCAAAATCTTCTTGTTCAGAAAGCAGTCAAAGCACCACAGTGCCTAAAGTTCCATGCACAAAACCTGAGCTAGCCACTCCAGTAATGTATTTTCTAGAGTATCCATTTTGTTCATCTTGGTTGTTTTTCTCTCTTATACTCTGGTTTGTTTGTATTGGGGTGACAACATAAAGTGTTTTTTGCAAGACATATTATGTTATATATGGACCTGTATTTGCGTTGCTAAATGGCTGCACTGTTCCATCGTTCATTAGGTCATATAAATTTAGTGATATTACGGTTTTTTCATTGAAATCGTATTTATTTGCCATATTAATTTAGGTAAGGACAAAATTGCAGCCCTACACAACAATGTTTAGAATCTCTTACCAGTGGCTTCTTCTGTAAAATTTTGGACTACCGTTGAACATGTAATTTATGATCCATAATTCTTCCATATGAATGTTGTAGAAGTCAAATACCTCCTTACAGAAAAGCAGAAAAATTTTCTTTTGTTGCTCCTACTGTAAAACTGGGAAGATTTCAACCTAGAAATTTCCTTTTTTTTTTCCTGGCATAAAGAACTGAGTAGCCTTCCTAATATTTTTGTTCATTTTTTTTAGCTTGGGGATAGTTAACCTTCATTGATCTTGAACTCGAGTGATTTCTCCCATATTTTGGAGCTTTGTTATCTCTAGGTCAAGAGGCGTGTGGCAGCGGCTTCTTATTTTGATATTACAAATTTGGTCAATTAATATTTTCCATATTCTTTCTAGACCGATAGAGGTGGAACGATTTATTATCAGTGACTTGCGAAATCGTGTTCAGTTAAGCAGTGTGGCGTTGCCTTCCATCAGCTTTTATACTTTAACCAATTCGGAGGATGGGTATGATTTTTTAGAGAGATTACCTTTTGACTTTTGGTCCGATTCACTTTAATTTCATACTGAAACAGTAGTGAATTTGGTGTAGAACAGGTTGAACTGTGCATCAATATCTCATGATGGATCATTGTTAGCTGGTCGATTTTGAGACTCATCTTTAAAGGTTTCGACACTTATCATGTATTTTAGTGTGACAATCTTTAGGAATGCTCATTGTATTGCTAACACATCACCGAAAATTTCAGGTCTGGGACATGGCAAAGCTTGGGCAACAAGATGGGCGTTGTGAGTTGACTTCCTTTAGCTCTCATCTTCTGTTTTAATTGCTTCATTAAACTTATCATAATGCAAGATTTATTTGCAGCATGTCAGCCAATTAATTAGCCAGTGGAATGCAAGCTGCCCTGTGGCTATCTCGCTTGTAGTTTCAATGATATTTCTATTGGTAGCAGTATGTAACTGTGAAAATTACTTGGGAGAAACCGCTCTGTTAGGACAAAATTTATTAGTTTTGGTGATAACAAAAATAAGATAAGATGCTATTGGACAATCAGTTGTCGCATTTAACAGGAGTATTTTTATCTATCAACAAGTGGTAATTCAGCAGTTGGGGGATTCGAGGGAAATCAGCAGATGGTATGCGATCAGCAGATGAACTGTTTAAGATATTCAGCAGATGCATTCCTTGCGAGCAATCAGCAGGAACATAAGTGTTAGCGTGCTTTTGCTAAGAAGCGTTAAACGACAACGTCTAAGTAAGTTGGAACGACGTCGTTGGAGTGCACAGTTGCATATCAGCAGTTGAACCAGTTAGAAGAATCAGCAGAAGCATTCTTGAAGAGATCAGCAGTTGCTTAGAATATGTTTTTGGAGGATGCAAAACGACAGCGTTCAGATAAGTTGGAACGACGGCGTTTTGAGGTTACCGCTAGAATTTCAGTCGATGGAGTTTGCGTTTATTCAATCGCTAGTATTTCAGCAGATGGCTACAGTGAACATCAACCAGCAGATGATGTATATCAGCAGGTGAATTCTTTCCAAGTGTTATTTCAGTCGAAGTATCTTTGACAACGTTGATGGAGTTAGTGCTGGTTATCAAAGTTATTTCAGGCGCAAGCTCAAATTGATTCAAATACGATCGTTCACTCAAAAGGAAAAGATTCATAGGATCGTACAGTTGCCTGGAATTAAGGAGACAAGTTAGGTACTATTTTGGGTAAATAGTACAATGTACAGAGGCCGTTTCTCCATGCTTGCACAAATATGGAAAGAAGACAAATTGGCTCTGTCAATGAGCAATTTACCTTGTAGTGGAGCAGGAATTACGGTGTACAGTTTTGGCAGCAATTCAAATGGGATTAATTTCCTTTGGAGAATTTTATGACCGTTGCAATCGAAGCCTATATATATCAGCAGCAGTGTTGAAGAAAAGATACTTTGCTATCTATCTATTGCGGTCACGCTGTCAAACTATCTCTCGAGCTATTCTCTGTTGAAATCTCTAAAAAGCTCAAAGACTCGAAGAACCTAACAGTTGATCTTCATTGAAATACCTTCGAGTCAATCTTCTGGTTACATTGTTGTAATCGAGTTTCTTTGTTGAAACCAGAAGAGTTTTACAGTCTCAAAATACGTGTTTTCATTGTCATATTCTATTGAGTCTGTAACGAACTGTCTTTGTAAAGAAGTTCGAAAAACAAACAAGTGTTGTAAACCAGCAGCGAAGTCTGCGTAGAGTGTTGTGAAGTACTAGGAGTTCTCGTAGCTGCGGGTTACGGGATCGGGTGTTTGTAGAAAGTCTACTCTCATCAAAGTCTTCTAGTGATACCTTCCGAGGAGGAAGAAGGGGAGACGTAGGACATTGAAGTCCGAACTTCCAGAAACAAATTCTTGACTCAATCTTTTACATACGACATTTATTTACTGTTGCACTTTATACACTGTTCACAAACCAATCGGCCTTTTTCCGCACAACTATTGTTGGCTGAGAAGTTTGCATAAAACTGAGATCCAAAATATTTTAAAAGAGTTTTGAAATAGAAAAATCGAAGGAGTTCATTCAACCCCCCCTTCTGAACTCCTATTTACTTAGTGATCCTATTTCTGGGACCATCAAGTGGTATCAGAGCAGGCAATCTCAGTTATTGAACAGTTATCTTTGTGCTTTACATCATACTAATATGTCTACCTCACAAAACAAGATTCCTTTGTTCTCCAGAGATGAATATGATGACTGGAAGATTCGCATGCAGGCGCATCTTGCTGCTATGGATGACGAAATGTGGAATGTCATTAATGATGGGCCATTGAAGATAATGAAGCCCAATCTGGCGTTTTCCGTGTCTAATGGCGAAGCTCAGTTTCTTGAGAAAGCCAGACATGAGTACACCAACGATGACAAGAAGAAAGCAAACTTGGACAATGTGGCCAGGGACATCCTATACAAAACGCTGGACAAAGACAAAAACATGTTCAGCAAAATCAAGACATGTGCCACAGCAAAAGAAATCTCGGAAAAGCTGGTCCAGATCTGCGAGGGCAATGATGAAACTAAAGAAAACAAACTTACTGTGGCCCAGCAGAAGTATGAGACGATCAAAATGAAAGATGGAGAGACAATGGCAGAGTTTGACGAGCGTTTCAGTGCTGTGGTGATCGAGCTGAATAGTCTTGGCAAAGAATACGGCAACCGTGAACTGGTTCTGAAAGTGATGAGGGCACTGCCAAAGGAATGGGATGTAAAGACTATGACAATGCGAGAGTCAAAGGATCTAAACAAAATGGAAGACTATGGCAATGAGAGAGTCCAAGGATCTAAACAAAATGGAGCTTCATGACTTGTTTGCAAATCTAAAAGCATATGAGTTCGAACTAGACAAGATCAGAAGCTGGTCCATCAACCTCCCAGCCGACGAAAGCTCTTGCTGCTACAACTACTGAACCATGCTCTGCTCTCCAAAGCAAATCAGCAGATCAACTTTCTGACGATGTCATGTCCCTCTTCGTTAAGAAGTTTGGGAAATACCTGAGAAGATCTTTTCTTTCTTCTACTTCTTTCAATAATTATAATAAATCTGATAAAGTATCTTCTGAGTTGAAATGCTATAACTGTGATCGTCCAGGTCATTCCCTGCTGATTGCAACAGACCCAAGAGAGACGATAGATACAAGCGAGATGATAGAAGAGCTGA
>KQ995689.1:149421-161181 GCA_001598015.1 Dorcoceras hygrometricum
AGGTATTTCCCAAACTTCTTAACGAAGAGGGACATGACATCGTCTGAAAGTTGATCTGCTGATTTGCTTGTGCTTGGAGAGCATGGTTCATCAGTTGTAGCAGCAAGAGCTTTCTTCGGCTGGGAGGTTGATGGACCAGCTTCTGATCTTGTTTCCAGTTCGAATTCATATGCTTTTAGATTTGCAAACAGGTCATGAAGCTCCATTTTGTTTAGATCCTTGGACTCTCGCATTGCCATAGCCTTTACATCCCATTCCTTTGGCAGTGCCCTTGTCACTTTTCGAATTCATATGCTTTTAGATTTGCAAACAGGTCATGAAGTCTCCATTTCGTTTAGATCCTTGGACTCTCGCATTGCCATAGCTTTACATCCCATTCCTTTGGCAGTGCCCTTGTCACTTTCAGCACCAGTTCACGGTTGTTGTATTCTTTGTCAAGACTATTCAGCTCGATCACCACAGCACTGAAACGCTCGTCAAACTCTGCCATTGTCTCTCCATCTTTCATTTTGATCGCCTCATACTTCTGCTGGGCCACAGTAAGTTTGTTTTCTTTAGTTTCATCATTGCCCTCGCAGATCTGGACCAGCTTTTCCGAGATTTCTTTTGCTGTGGCACAGGTCTTGATTTTGCTAAACATGTTTTTGTCTTTGTCCAGCGTTTTGTATAGGATGTCCCTGGCCACATTGTCCAAGTTTGCTTTCTTCTTGTCATCGTTGGTGTACTCATGTCTGGCTTTCTCAAGAAACTGAGCTTCGTCATTAGACACAGAAAACGCCAGATTGGGCTTCATTATCTTCAATGGCCCATCAGTAATGACATTCCACATTTCGTCATCCATAGCAGCAAGATGCGCCTGCATGCGAATCTTCCAGTCATCATATTCATCTCTGGAGAACAAAGGAATCTTGTTTTGTGAGGTAGACATATTAGTATGATGTAAAGCACAAAGATAACTGTTCAATAACTGAGATTGCCTGCTCTGATACCACTTGATGGTCCCGGAAATAGGATCACTAAGTAAATAGGAGTTCAGAGGGGGGTTGAATGAAATCCTTCGATTTTTCTATTTCAAAACTCTTTTAAAATATTTTGGATCTCAGTTTTATGCAAACTTCTCAGCCAACAATAGTTGTGCGGAAAAAGGCCGATTGGTTTGTGAACAGTGTATAAAGTGCAACAGTAAATAAATGCTGTATGTAAAAGATTGAGTCAAGAATTTGTTTCTGGAAGTTCGGACTTCAATGTCCTACGTCTCCCCTTCTTCCTCCTCGGAAGGTATCACTAGAAGACTTTGATGAGAGTAGACTTTCTACAAACACCCGATCCCGTAACCCGCAGCTACGAGAACTCCTAGTACTTCACAACACTCTACGCAGACTTCGCTGCTGGTTTACAACACTTGTTTGTTTTTCTAACTTCTTTACAAAGACAGTTCGTTACAGAAAAATAGTACACACGCTGTCTCCTTAATTCCAGGCAATATTACGATCCTGACGATCTTTTCCATTTGAGTATACGATCGTATTTGAATCAATTTGAGCTTGCGCCTGAAATAACTTTGATAACCAGCACTAACTCCATCAACGTTGTCAAAGATACTTCGACTGAAAGAACACTTGAAAGAATTCACCTGCTGACATACATTTGTGTTTTTCCATCGACTGGTCCTTTGTAAAACTCAACGACTGATTTTCTGATGCAAAGCCAAAACGTTGTCGTATCAACTTATTCAAGCGACATCGTTTTGCTATCAAATAACACCTGCTGGTTGATGTTCACTGTAACCATCTGCTGAAATATATAAACTGTTGAAGAACCAACTGTCTGCTGATATACTTTGAAGAAAGCATCTGCTGAAATATCAGCGATTGATTATACGCAAATTCCATCGACTGAAATTCTAGCGGTACCTCAAAATGTCGTCGTTCCAACTTATCTAAACGCTGTCGTTTTGCATTCTCCAACGACATATTCTAAACAACTGTTGATCTCTTCAAGAATTCTTTCTGTTGATTTCTCTAAAGAATGCTTCTGCTGATTCTTCTAATCCAATCAATACGCTGTCGTTTAGTAATCCTTACCAAAAACACGCTAACACTTATATGTACCTGCTGATTGCTCGCAAGGAATGCATCTGCTGAATATCTTAAACAGTTCATCTGCTGATCGCATACCATCTGCTGATTTCTCTCGAATCCCCCAACTGCTGAATTACCACTTGTTGATACATAAAAATACTCCTGTTAAATGCGACAACTGATTGTCCAATAGCATCTTATCTTATTTTTGTTATCACCAAAACTAATAAATTTTGTCCTAACAGTCTCAAAGACCGAAAATTTATCATCCGTCCACTGTTCTTTTTTATCTTTAGTGTGTGCAATGGCACGCAAATTGTAACTACATCGCACTGGATCTAGTGACAAAACCGTGCGCCTGTGGGATGTCCAGAGTGGTGAATGTGTTAGAATTTTCGTTGGTCACAGAAGTATGATCCTATCTTTGGCAATGTCGCCTGATGGTTGTTACATGGCATCTGGTGATGAAGATGGCGCAATAATGTTGTGGGATCTTGCAACTGGTCGCTGTGTTTCCCCTATCGCTGGTCACAGCTCTTGCATATGGTCCCTTTCTTTCAGGTATAGAACTTTCTTGAGATCACATTTTGTTTTTGTTAATAGCAAATAAAAAACCAAGTTTCTTGTAATCGAATTTTGTGATGTTACCGAATGTTACTTCAGTTGTGAAGGGTCAGTTCTAGCATCTGGTTCTGCTGACTGCACGGTGAAACAATGGGATGTAAATGCGAGCTTAAAGATGCCCAAAAATGATGACGAGTAAGTTGACACATATGATAAATATAGTATGTTGGTGATTATTGCGAGTCTAGTCATGCCTTGTTTGGGAGCTTACCAAAAACACCTGTTCTAGATTTGTTTATTCTCCAGGACAGTTGATAATGTTTGAGACAACCTGTTTTGGCGAAACAGTGAGCAGAAACCAGAAGAATACATGCTTTTATCAACTTGAAACACTATTTCATTTCTCTTGTGTTACTATAAACAAAACTTTCTACAAAAGAAGCAGAGCAATCAAAACAGATTACAACGAAAAAACGAGAACCATCATCTCCCAAAAGTCACATAATGTTATGTTTTCCTACCAGCAAAAATGGAAGTGCAAACCGACTAAGATTGTTGAAGACCTTGCCCACTAAATCAACTCCAGTCTATGCTTTGCAGGTAAATTGAACTAGTTTTAAAGTCTCGTGAAATTTACCCATCTGCTTCATGTTTGAAAACAGTTTTCTCGCAGGAATCTTTTATTTGCTGCTGCTGCTCTCTCAAAGCAATCTGTCTCCGCGATGTAACAATCTAATTCCCTTGGCTCACGAGGAGTTCTTAGAAATTTTGTTTCCCTCAGTCAAGCTCCACCTCATATTTGGCCAATATTTTGTTAAGTTTTTTTTTTTTTTTATTGCGGTGATGTATACATGCGCAATCTATTGCTCTGTTCCTATTTTTCCAACTCGGATTTGTTAAAGTAAAATCCCTTGATCTTTAAAGCATTATACTGTAATTTACTTCCTTAAATAATTCATGTTTTTAATGTTTTACTTCAGACGCGAGTATATAGCACTGGATTGTTGCATGCTGATGTTTGCACATCTTCGAATACCTTTGTTTATATTAGTGGAAGGGATATAATGTTAGTAGTCCTTATTAAATGAAAATAATTAAAACCTATGATTTTATTGCAGTTAGTGGGGATCAGTTGTATTACAACCACGTGAAATAATAGCAAGTAAATTAAATTCTTAATTAGCTTCCTCATTCAATTTTTTTATTCAGTAAGAGATGGCCTTAGAACAGTTGAAAAACAGTATGTTTCTAGGATCCTTTTGACAAGTTATTTAATATATAAAACGGGCTACGTACTGTATGCATGTTATTATATAATTTTTTAATAACTAAAAGATGAAACGGATTAATATACGAGGATACTTATTTACTCAATTATTTGAAGATAAACACAGTTTTTATGGAACAATTAGACAAACTTTTGAGAGCATGTCCACTCGAAACCATTTTATCGGACAAAAGATCTCTTAGTCCTATGACGAGTGAGAATACAAACATTAGGCCTTTGTAAGATTTTCACTGGTGTCCCAACCTCATTTGTATAAAAAGATGGTTTGATCTTAAACAAACTTATCTCCTATATATTAAAGTTGACCCCAATCCCTGGAAATTTTCTTGTCTCAACACTCCAAACACTCAACTTAATATCTAACAGACTGATATCAACCACATTGTTTATTGAATATTTGGCTAAAAGTAAGAAAATCAAAATTTGGTTTCTAAAATTTCTTTACAAGAGTAGTAATATTTTTAAAGAATAAATTGTGCAAATATAAAACAAGTGTAATGAGCCAATACCGTTATAACTAGGAAGAGGTACATATCAAGCAAATGAAAATTTGTTACTCCATCTGATAATGGAACTTCGTCAACCAAGAAAGAAAACAGTATAAATCCATACATAAGAATGAGGACTTGGATAATTTTTAATCGACTTTTTTCTATATGTTTATAATTTTGAATTCGAAATGAAATTGGAAAGTTGACGCATGATAATAAAGTGAAAAAGCATAAGATAATGTTTTCTGATAAAGTAGAGAGGAAAATTTGATGTTTGAAATAATAACCAGTTTTTGAAGTTTGAATATTACTGTTTTGAGATTTTCCAACTCTCATGCTGTGTTTTCAAAAGTTGACAATAAAAATTAGTTGAGTTTCACACAACAAAAATCTTGAAACAATGAGCTAGCTTGTTCGCTTTCACTCTTGAATATATTTGCCATCGTCACACCCCTATTCCACTTTAAAATAGCTATAATTAAAAAAAATTAATTTAGATTAGTAGACTAGATCCGTAAATCAATTGACAACAAGATAAAATAGATGTCGTGCAAGTTAAATGACAAAAAATGAAATTTCCTCCGATCATAATTAAGCATATTCTATTCTATTCATAGAAACTTTGTGGTCTATCTAGTGTGACTAATTTCAAGTTGAGAACTTTCTTTTCTAGATATAATCATCCATCATTTTTTTTTATTCGCTACTTCCAATTTTAAAAAGAAAAAACATTTTTCCTTTCACACATGTAACGCATGTGCCCGGTACCTAGCATGCGATAGAAATTTGACCATCCTAAAACGTTTAAAATTATAAGCAAAAAAAAAAAAAAAAACCGTCATAATCAATTATTAAAGTAAACCCTAGAAGAATAATATATGGCTTACCAGAAAATAAAAGGCGTAAAACCCTAGAATGAAAATGTACATTTTCTCAATTTGTCTTGGACTTTTCGAGGCTCCCTCTTTTCCTCCTTATAAAAACTTGGCTTTCCCATCTGCAAAGCCATCACTCTCACCTCCTTGATTTTGATTCCACTTCAAGTCCTTATAAAAACTTGGCTTTCCCATCTGCAAAGCCATCACTCTCACCTCCTTGATTTTGATTCCACTTCAAGTGAAGAACAAAAGGCAGTCACAGTGGATCCAAGAAATGCATGGGAAGAGGCCCTTTTCAGCCAAAGAATCAGAGGATAAAGAGGATGATATTGATCATGATCCATTATTCCCTATATACTCAGCTCGATCGCAACACGACATGTCGGCTATGGTATCCGTTCTATCCCAAGTCATCGGCTACACCGGAGAAAATCGAGCATTACCCGATTCCGCCGACGTCTTAAACTCATCGGCAAGGCTACCCCATCATCATCAGTCAGCTGCAGCAGTACCGGCATCACTTATTCAAGAAGGTATGAGACTAAACCCTCAAATCTTTCTTCGAAGAAGAATATGTGTATATAATATATAATAAAGTGATTGATTGATTATTAAAATTCACTATCGTTTGTTAAATTTAAAATCACTAATAATACGACTGCTTCGATTCTAGCTAGTACATGTATATGTGAGTCTTGTAGTAAAAACCTAGACTGTTTTGTGATATCTTTCACGATGATATATCAAAACCCTTGTGTACTTAATGCGCTAGTTCTTGGCTTTAGTGTTGCATAAAGTAATAAGAGTGATTATTTATTACATACAATTTTCTTGGTAACAAAAGACGTAATTACTTGTAAGACAATTTTTAATCATTACATTAATAGATGTGCTGCCACCAACTATATACTTATTGTAATGGATTAAAAGATGAAAATGCTTTAGGTGTACAAAAAATTACATGCATCCTTCATTGATTAAATTTGCTATTTACACATTATAATAATGACTTGTTTTTATTGCATGAAATGAAAAGGGAGTAGTCCAAACCAGAAGAGAAGACACTACAGAGGAGTGCGGCAGCGGCCATGGGGGAAATGGGCGGCGGAGATTCGCGATCCGAAGAAAGCAGCAAGAGTTTGGCTCGGAACTTTCGACTCCGCCGAGGCTGCAGCTCTTGCATACGATGAAGCAGCCCTCAAATTCAAAGGGAGCAAAGCCAAACTCAACTTCCCCGAGAGGCTTCAAGCCGAAAACTCCGTGTTTGGTTACACCAGTACACATTCTTTTGGCAATACAAGTAGTGCTCAAAATATTCCAGCTGCACATCAACAAGATTGTAATGATCCGAATGTTCATCAATTTAACTCACAGCTGGCCCCCTCCGGTGGGATTGGTAGCAATAATAATTTGATCGGCTTTTCGACTTCTTATGATGGATCAGGATCTAATTATTTTTATCATGAGGGTTTGTTGAGTAATGCAGTACCGATGATATATTCCTCTAACTCTCAGCAGCTGCGAGAACAAGATTTCTTGAGGTATCAGCTACAATTTGGAACTTCATCCTCTTCTTCTTCTTCTTCGAGTAATTCGAATTCTATTAGAAACTGGGAAGAATTTGAGAGACAGAAGTGATCAATGATGCATGTGGATCAAGATTCATGAGGCAATATGTGAGGTATATTCATTGCATGGCGTTATATTTATGTATTTGATTTCAGTTTTAATTTAATTTCTTGTTTTTTTTTTTTTGAGTTTCAATGTCTTCGAAAGCTCGCGAATGTAGCAAAATGGTTTATTTTCATTGTCGTAATGGATTTGTTTGAGGTTTCGGGCATGACACGAAGGCTTGCTTTATTATATATGTAATGCTTTTCGTTTGTTTCATGAATGGGTGGTTTGGAACTCTACTATGTGCTGCTATATAATAATACTTTACTAATATTATAACAACATAAACAACCACAATAATAATAATGACAATAACAATAATAATAATAACAATAATAATAATAAAATAACGATGTGCGTGCTAAAATAATGATATTCTTGCTAAAATAATATATCTTTCATTACATATTTAACTTCAGAACTTATTCTGTACTTTGTATAGAAAATTGATTTTCAAAATAATATATAAAAAATGTCGCAATTTTAATCAATTTATAATTTATTAACATATAGTACTATTTGTTAATATAATTAGTCGATTCATTGAACATGTAAAAGATTTGAATTTGTGAGCAAACGTCGGATACGTACACAGAGTGTGAAAATTAAAATTTTTTGACTTTTAAATGTCGAAAAATATGGTGTAAAAGAAAAAAATCAATTTACCTGATGTAATATAGTATGTCGATTGTCGGGTCCAAAAAAAAACCGTCACAGATATTAGGGTTTGACCCGCATCTTATTGAACAAGAAAAACGAAGCATAATCAGGAATTAAACCAAAACATCAAATATTATCACCTGATGTATATATATATGGATGGCCAAATTAATAGCTTATCAAGCAAATTATAATGGATTTTCTTTTTTTTTTCAAAAGATATAATGCTTCCTTCCTCCTAATGACTCTAGTGTATAACATTTGCTTGTGACGAATAAAATTAAAAATAACGTACATTTATTCACGAATTATATATAATAAAGTTATAAAATCATATAAATGGGAAACCGTAACTAAGTATCATTCCCTTCTCTGTCTTCCAAACTTTAATTTAGGGAGATCCATGTAGGCAACCTTAACCTATTGTATTAGTTTTCTTTGATTTCATTGTATCTTAACATGTCACATCTATGTATATAATTATATTTTGTCTCTGGATGACTTGCCCATCACGTATCAATCACTTCATTCAATTTAAATTACAAATTAATATCATTCTATCTTTATTTTTATATTAATTATTAACAAAAACAACTAAATAATAATTATCTCAAATTTAATCAATCATATCAAATATATTATTATATATTATTATCTTTCGATCACATCTAGTTTATTATTCAACATGTGTCTACTTTCTTGATATCTTTGCTGAAACTATATTGGTCCTCATTTCATAACCAATTTCATTTTTTTTTGCTTTTACTCTTTTGTCGCCTAAGTGGTAATGTTGACCAAAGATCCTGATATTATACTAAAAGGTATGGTGGCACGACATCAAAATACTGATTTATTGTCCGATTTATGTAAGTTAGTTGACGAAATTAGCTGGAAATAAAAAAATATATTATACCAAATCAAAGTTGTGATACTCAATTGTCTAACCCAAAATTGAACAAGTCAGACAAACATGATATCTTCCAATACACATATATACACACTGATCGTCTTTATGAAGACAGAAAGGTTAAGAATCGTTAAGCACACACGAAGCAAAGTATATTTTATCATATTTGGTCTGAAAACTAAATAAGGAAAGAAGAAAAAAAGTTAAAGAAAGATCAAAAGGTTTAAAGAGCGTAATATACTTGCCTGGGAAGCTAATTCAGATGCTCTATCTTTTCAGTTTGCATTTCCAAAGTTTGAAAACAGGACCAAGTTTGAGTGTATACATCCATCTCTTTATATTTATTACAAATATGTACATATGTTGTTGAAAAGTGAAAAAGTTGCTTTCAATATATATAATTAATATCCTTGTATTTAACTACTTAAATTGTATATATAGAATCATACCCAATGTGAAATCTTGAAAATGTGGAACCATGGTAATTAAGCTAGCTAGTCTTTTAATTCGGCCATGTTTCCTTACATATGACAAACTTAGAGAGATAGGGCTGCTAAATATTCAAGCCTACTTTTTTTAATAATACACACTTTGAAAGTATGTTATTAGTCAAAAGTTATAGATTTGATTATGTAAGCAATGATATAATTAATTTATTTTTATCCTAAACTTCACCTATAAATGTCCATCCATTTTTCATTCAAAATCATACCAAAAACATAAGGTATCTCTTCGATAAACATAAAATTATAAAAGTGCTCTAGAGGATTAACGAGAGACTAATTTCTTAATGAGTGTTTATCCTTAGGAATATGATTAATGGTGGATTTCTGAGTTTGTACTCTCGATTCTCTTGTCTTCTTTGTTATTAATAAAGAAGTGATCGTCTTGAGTGTTTTGAGTGCACGTAGCCCAACATTGGGTGAACCACTATAAATATTGATATTCATCTTGTAAATTTGTTAGTTATATTCTTGAGATATTCCACTGAGATGCTATATCAAATACATACTAATTTCCCTGATATCCCAACAACTGATATCAGAGCGAGGTTTTCAAATACTATAGAATTAAAGTCCTAGTGTACTCTGTTTTTGTAGCTTAGTCTGAACTTCCACATCGAAAAAGATTTTCTAGACAGTATTAAGGAAGTAATTTTTTTGTGTCTGGGTTTGACGATTAACTCATAGCATTCACAAAAGATGGAGGCACGTACAAGCAATATGATTGGTATTAATGGCTCTAACTATCAAATTTGGAAGAGCATGATGAAAGATCTCCTATTGGTCACCAAGATGCACTTACCGGTGTCCAACGAGTTTAAACCAAATGGTAAAACAGACGTCGAATGGATCTTTGAGCATGAACAAGTCTGTGGATACATCCGAAAAGTTGTTGATGACAATGTGTATAATCACATTTGTAATGAGACTCATGTTCGTACACTTTGGACAACTTTGGAGACCTTATATGCTTCCAAAAGTGGCAACAACAAATTGTTCTACCTAAGCAAGCTAGTTCGAGTCCGACATAAATAAGAAACCTTGGTGGCAGATCACCTGAATGAGATTCAAGGCTTCATGTAGCAATTGACAAATATGAGCATACAACTAGATGACGAGGTAATTGTCTTACTTGTACTAGCTTCATTACCTGAGTATTGGGAGATTCTGAATGGGAGACTCATGGAGGAGTTGTGACCATGGACTTCATCAAGAGGGTTATCTTAAATGAAGAGATGAGACGAAGATCTCAGGGTACTTCTACCTTACAATTAGATAATTTGGCTGCTGAGTCAAGTGGAAGAAGTAAAATTAGGGGAAACACATATCAGAAGCAACGACAGAGCAAATCCTCATAAATATATGCCAATATAAGATGTCATCGCTGTGGAGAAAAAGATCATATCAAGAAATATTTTCCACAGTCAAAAGACAAAGGCAAACACAAATTTTGTGATGAGTAAGCAAATACCATTGATGAATTCAATGTCATTCATGAGCCAGAGCTGGAGTGTATAAATCTAGCAACCTAGGGAACCAAATGGATAGTTGATAGTGGAGCAAAGGTCCACATCACATCCTAAAAAGAATGTTTTACATGCTATACTGTAACGACCCAGACTTTTCTCAAAGAAAATTTTGAAATTTGGGGTTCGAATTGAAAGACTCAAAATTTTCGATCTGAATAAACATAAAAGTCGTTACTAAATTCTGGACTAAATTGCGAATAAACACAATTCGTCGCTACTGAAATGCGGAACAATTGAAACAATGAAGTGAGCGGAAGTAAAATAAGCTGATAAACACTTTTCATAGCAAAAGGAAGAAATCAACAGGAAAGGTATATAAAACATGGAACTGAATCCTCTGCTGATCTTATAACATACGCTGAATAGATATACCAGCTGATGAAAATACGAAGGACTAGCATATCTCTTGACATCACAAGTTTGTACAGATCTCTACAAAATAAGAAACTGGAAATCTGCTAACATACATAACTATAACTAAAGTTCTATACATCAAAACAAAAGCTGAAAAGAACAATGGAAGATGTCCACGATAAACACATCCTCCCATTTCTGATCATCTCCCTCCAACACCTACTGCTGATTACCTGCACTCAATGGAAACTAGTGAGCCAAAGGCTCAGCAGGTAAATCTGGAATAGCAAAATCATGAAATAGAACTGATACTGATACTGGAACTAAAAGCTGAATACATAATCTGAAAATCTGCGTACGCTTTGAAATGAACAAGCGCACTAACATATATCTATATCTGAGAATTCTGAAAGAAACTGAAAGCATAAAACATAATCAAATTCTGAAAACATTTTCTTTAAACATATTCTGGAGCTGTGACTAAAATCACATTTGCGCTCTTCTGAAATTATGACAACACTTTAAACATTTTGGTCCAAATTCGCTTGATCAAACTCCTGATATCAGTTTCTAGCACTATGGCTCATGGTGAAGGGATATATAGATCCGTCGACCAATACCCCTGATCCTTCCTCTGTTGAAAGGGCATACGGTTCGTCAGCCGCACACTCACCCTTCCTCTGGGGACCCTCTTAGTCGTCATAACTTAAAACATTTTCTAAAACATTGTTCTGCTCTTTATTTTCTTTCTAAAAATCTGTTTTCTTTCTCTCTGTACGTTTACTGGTTTTCTCTCGTCTAATGATGTTCTGGAACTGTAAATGATTTCTC
>KQ995689.1:161269-188495 GCA_001598015.1 Dorcoceras hygrometricum
ATTTTGAAAATAATGATGCATGAAGCATCTTAAGATCCTATTTATATGATTTGTAAATGAAGAAACGCATTCAATTCAATATGCCAAATTCTGAAAGAAGCGTGCTCTGTTTTAAACCAAATAATGCATATGATAACCGAACAGTTTTAGTTAAAACAAAAGGATTCAATCGGCTTGTAGGAATTGTTTAGACATCTACTGTAATTGCATTTCTGATATCTGGAATTTAGCTCTTAAATGGTAAAAGCTAAACAATACATAGATAAAATCTGAAACTCGATTAATCAAGAGTTGAATATAATAGCATTGTAATCCCTCAATCTCATATCTTTCTAGTTTGTGGCTTCTAAAAGATCTGGTCGCTACATATACACAAGAGGACTTTGATGGACAATAATGGCTTATTTACAGTCATGGGAAAGGGAGATGTGAGCTTGACTACCGTGGATGGATCTACACTTATACTAAAAGATGTCAGGCATGTGCGAGATATGCGTCTGAGTTTGATATCGGTCAAAATACATGAGGATGGTTTCTGTGGCACCTTTTGAAATGAGATATGTAAGATTTCAAAAGATTCACTTGTAGTGGAAAAGACTTTGAAGATGAAAAATTATACATGGTACAATAGAAGCATTCTGATAGCGTGAATTATGCAGCAGAAGAAAACTCAACAGAGTTATGGCACCAAGGACTCGATCACATAATTGAAAAGAATCTTACACATCTTGTGAGCAAGAATGTTTTGCCCGGTATAAAGCAAATTCATAAGAAACAATGCACCAACTGCTTGGCCGAAAAGCAGAACAAAATATCATTCAAGAGTTCACCTCCTAGCAGACCTGATAAAATTCTAGATCTGGTGCACTCAGATCTATGAGGTCCAATGCCATTGTCGCTTGGAGGAGCAAGGTATTGGATACCTTTCATCAACGATCATTCCCAAAAAATTTGGGTGTGCACGCTTAAAATCAAGTACCAAGTAGCAGAAACATTTAAAAATTTTAACTTGGTTGAACGACATGCAAACGTAAAATTTAAATGTATTCAAACAGACAATGAAGGAGAATACATTGGATCCTTAGACGAGATATGCAAAAGCAATGGATCAGACATCAATTAACACCACCAAAAACACCACAGTAAATGGATTAGCTGAAAAAGAAACAAGACATTGTCAGAAAGTGTCAGAAGCATGCTCTCACATGCAAAGTTGTCTGACGAATTTTTGGGAGAGGCGTGGTTGTAGCCTCATATATATTGAATCGATCATCATGTGTTCCTCTCAATCATGATGTTCCAGAAAAGGTGTGGCATGGAAAAGAAATTTTCTATGATCATTTGCGGGTATTTGGATGTGTTACTTATGTACATGTTCCAAAAGACAAAAGACAGAATTTGAATATCAAAACAAAGAAATGCATTATATACTATGGTGAGGATAAACTTGGTTACAAGTTTTATCAAATATTAGCTCTATATATACTCTTCGTCCTCCAACGGTCATTTAGTTTGGCTAAGGGAACAAAATCCCTTTTGAAAGACTGTTAATCGTATGATCGTATATTCTGCTCCACTACATGGTAAATTGCACATCGTCATAACCAAATTGTCGTGTTTCCATTTCTGTGCAATCACCGTATAACGTCTCTGTAAATGTGTACTATTTACCCAAAATAGTACCGACGTTGTGAGATCTGGAAATTTTGGATATGATTAATTGGTAGAGTTAATCGGATTTTAAGAATTCAGATTTGTGCGTGGACAAATCTGGTTGTTCAGCTTTCAGTTGGAAGGCTTCGAATGTGTTTCTGGGTCAGATTTCATGGTTGGAACAATTTTGGAAAACTTGGGTATTTTCGAAATTCAGATCTCAGGATTTTAGTGAAGTCCGGTTGGTAATTTTCAGAGTTCTCCTAGAGATGTTGTGCTTTGAGTTACAGGTTTTCATTGTGTGAAATCCATTTGAATTTGGAGTCCAATTGATAGATTTGTTGTGATAAATCTGTCAGAGGGAGAAATCTGTTATAGCTAGTGTACTGAAGTCTGTTAGCGCGTATTTTTGTACTGTTAATAGGTGAGATCTGTTTGGTTTGTGGAGAGATCTGGTCGCTGGTGTTTGATTTGGGGTGTAGTGTGAGGAAAACAAAACGCTGTCGTTTAGGTTGGGCGTGTTTGTGAGATCTGTTTTGCAACGCAGCGTTTAGCGTTAGTGTTTCAGATTTCTCCAGTGTTTGTTATTAGCATCCAGATTTCACCGTGGTGTTGTGCGATGTCGTTTTGGAGTTAATCGCTGGTTTAGCGCTTGTTGGAGAGATCTGGTTCATGGGAGTTAGCGTCCAGACGTCAACGCTGGTCACCTCGCCTGTAGCGATCGTTATAGTGTGTGTAGCGTGTTTCCAACTTTTAGCGCTTTTATTTTCCAGACTTCTCCGTGGTATTGAAGTGACGTCGTTTTGGGGTTTTGAATGTTGTTAGCGTGCGTGGTTGTGAAATCTGGTGGTGAATCGGATGTCAACGCGGGTCAACGGGTGATAACGTATGTGAGATCTGTTGTAGCGGGGAAACGATGCTACATCGTTTAGATAAGTGGAGACGGCACCGTTTTGGGTCTAGCGCTAGAGATCTATTGGAGCGCTACGGGCAGATTTGATGATGTGTCCAGATTTCTCTATTGGGTTCTACGACGTCGTTTAGTGTTTACGTTCGTAGGGCGTTGAGGGATCTGTTAGCGGCAAGAATTCTTGAGCAGATGTCAACGCTTTGCGTTGACAGGTTTTGTCGAGCGTTGTTTGTACCTGTTGCGAGCCCAGAGATCTGTTTCGTCGATACGCTGTCGTTTTGTTTTAATTGTGCACGTGTTACCGTGAGTGCTGGTTTCGGATTTGAAATTTTGTTCCTCAGCGATGGGATCTGTTTTAGAGATCTGTTCTACCTGCGATTGACTTTAACAGTAGCGTTTGATTGGAGGATTTTATATACCAGTGTTTGCGAACACTTAGCATGTTTTTCCCCGACATTTCCTCTATTCTTCCCCGATATTTTTGAAACCCTTTCTGTTAACCGTAGTCTTTTTCCGTCGATTTTCGCCGTTTCCCGTCATCGTTTGGAACGAGAAGGGTGGCGCTGGACTCCTCTTGAGTTCCTCTTTCGATTGATGCTAGCTAGGAGATTAAAGTCGACGTTGGAGAGAAGTGCGCAAAATCGGGATGTTCTACGTTTTTCGTGAGATCTAACCCGAGCGTTCGTTGGCTCTTCTGGACTCTTGGGTGAGTGTTTTCGACTAGTTTTCAGATGATTCTAGTTAGTTTATCCTGCGTAGACTTGTATAACCAGGCTTCGGTTCTTGGCCGTAGAGTGAGTGTTTTCGACTAGTTTTCAGATGATTCTAGTTAGTTTATCCTGCGTAGACTTGTATAACCAGGCTTCGGTTCTTGGCCGTAGACAGTGATGTTTGGAATTCAATTTTTGAGTTGTTTTGCCAGGTGCCTTAGCAGATTCGAGCTTCCGGGCAGACTTGTGAGTCTGCAGTGAGCTGTGAGGTATCGTAGTCGAGCAGGTAGTTGGTACCGTTCTTTGGAGGAATCTGTGTGAGGTAGTTGCCGTGTAGAGGTACGAATCGAGCTTGTATTACAGCTTTGAGATAGGCATGGGGATGTATTATGTGTTATATAGCTGTGCCGAGTGTTTGTGTAGAGACAAGATGTGTATATTATGCATGTCTATTGGCTGAAATATCTGGTGTATTACCTGCTGTTTGGTGATCTGTTGGGTTGCTATGCATGTGATTATTCGAATGCTTTTGTTTGGTTTTCTGGCATTACATGTACATGCATCATGTTAAGCATGTTACTGCATCTGCATAGCATATTGAGCCAATGGTTCCTTTGTTATCCATGATATGTTGCTCGGTTGGAGCTCTTTCCTCGTGGTGCGGTGCGGTTTTGCATAACCACGATTGAGTGCAGCTGGATGATGTTGGTTGAGTTGTTCCCAGTCCTCAGTTGCAGCAGCTGGAGGATGTTGGTTGAGTTGTTACCAGTCCTCAGTTGCAGTGACCTGGATAGAGGTTGGTGGGTGGTGGTGTCCACTTGAAATTCAGTGCGACCTGGCGGGTGGCTTCTGTTAGAGTAGATGTCCAACTAGCCAACTTGTGGCGTGTGGGTTTTATTGACTCTTGTGTATAACGATCTTCATATATGATATACGCATTTCTTTATGGCATTCTTTATTTTTATTATGTTATAATGTTAACAATTGTGTTGGATAAAAACCTAGAATGCACCATAGTGTATGTTAGATGTGATAGTGGATATGATGACTATCATGAAACACATCTAATAGTCACTGTGTATTCTGAACCCGTTCCTAGTCGATTGGGGTGTGGGTTTTATTGACTCTTGTGTATAACGATCTTCATATATGATATACGCATTTCTTTATGGCATTCTTTATTTTTATTATGTTATAATGTTAACAATTGTGTTGGATAAAAACCTAGAATGCACCATAGTGTATGTTAGATGTGATAGTGGATATGATGACTATCATGAAACACATCTAATAGTCACTGTGTATTCTGAACCCGTTCCTAGTCGATTGGGCTGTCAAAATGAGGATAAGGCCGCCCGAGCTTGAGACTAGCATCTGCGATGTGAAGTACCATGTTTCATTGGTAGGAAACATTGTGATGTTCTGAGCATGCAAATGGATAGTGACCTGGTGATCTATCGAACTACCCTCGTTCGGACTTTCCAAGTGGTTACCATTTATCGATGAATAAGTCCGAGGTCTTGGTTGTACTGATTAGTCCTCACTACTCGAAACGTCATTGAGACTCTATATGATAGGCGCCTCACTTTGACCCGTTTACCGACTCAGTTGGGGTCATTAGGTGGCGGGATTGGGTGAGGTCCCGATGCATGTAGGAGTCGATGCTTCGTTGTCGAGGATTCACCGCTCGCTTTCATGCGTGGATATCCTATGCTATCTGAGGAGACAATAGTGTGATAAATCTCTGGCCAGAGTACTGGATGTGTTTAGGTGAATGGGTTTGCATAGTAACACTCGTGATGTCGCTATTTGATCTCCAAGATGTGTGCATAGTTATCGGATCTCTAGCGACTCTTGATTTACCAATGATCGTTGATCTGATCGGGATATATGTGTTGAAAGGACCGTACTGTACGCTAACCACGACCAACTGGTTTTTGCAGGAACTATCAGTGATACCTAGGGGATCATGGGGCGATGTTGCTAGGCACTTTACCATGATCCGATGGGCAAGTCCGAAATTATGATTTCGGAGTCACAATGGTTGTGGGCCCATGGCTAGCTGTATCCCTGAACCATTGAGGGTCACACAAGTACTGGATTCATGATTCCCGCACGGAAACTGAGCTCAATGTGTTGAGCATAGGAGGATGATTTTAGGGAGTGCGACTTCCTAAAAGTCAACAGGGTCAAATTGCGATTTCCCAAAGTTGAGGGGCTAAACTGTAATTTTGGACTAGGTGGTCTGAAAAATAGTTTTCACATCATAATACTCAGTTTTGGAAACTAATTCGATCGGTCTGATCTGATCGTAGATCGGGATTATGATGAAACCACGGCGAATTAAATGAACCGAATGTTCATATGGACCTGAGTTTGACCCAAGTCTATTGGGCCGGTTCAAGCCCATGTACCATCTTTGATTAGTAGAGTTGGTCTAGGGCTAGAACACAACTTGCACAACACAACCTAGCCACCATAGCTTGCGCCGCCCCCGTCTCCTCTTCCCTTCTCCCTCGGTCGCCGCCTCACGCGCCGTCGCCTCTTGCTATCGGACTTGCTCCGATTTTCATGCTGAGGAGAATCCGTTCGTGTCGAATTCTTCAGTCCTTCTAGTGCAGGCTGACGAAGGATTCGTGTTTCTGATCGTGGACCTGATTAGACGATCTACCGCCGCCTACCTTTTGAAGTGCCGGTTTCCCTGTGAAACTAGTCGGAGCCAGGCTCCTAGACGCCAGCAAGGTAACAATCGATAAACATCCTATGTATGGTTTATTGTATTGTTTTGATGTATTTAACAATTCCCGGTGCAAAATTTTTAAACTTCCGCTGCGCCCCGGGAAACGGGATCCGGATCCGCCATTGTCGCCAACAGCTTCCGCGCAGGTGCGGCGATGAGCCACTCTATTTTCCACTGGGTGAAATCGGGTAGCTTCCGAGACTCTGTGATGTGTCACATTGTTGTTGTTACCATTTTGTTTGGCCCTCCGGTTGTTACCGATGTTCTTTGTACCGCTCATGCATTTGCACGACATGATACATTGCATGCTGCATCTGAATTGCTGTTTTATGCTGCTCTTCGTACTGGGGTTTGACCCCGATGTTCCTCTGGGGCTGGTTTGTTTTGTTTGCCTACTTGTTGTTCAGGTTTCCCAGGTTGTTCCGCTGGTCGTTGAGATGATCCAGCTGGAGATGCCCAGGAGGTGTTTAGAGTGTCCCAGTTATGTATAGTATCTATTGCACCGGTATCGCCACAGGTGGGATGTCCCGGGTGGTGCTTAGGTTTATATGGTTATTAGTTTGTCTGTGAATTGTGGTTTTCAGTTGTTGTATTTAGTTGGTTAGATACTATGTTGTTGTTGGCCGTTGGGCAGTGTTCGTATCCGTTAATAATGCTGCTATGTTATTTTGATTTTGTGATTAACTGGGATTATTTTGAGTATGACAGTATTTTAAATTATGTTTTCTTCGTCAGGCCAAAAGCGAAAAATTTTTAGCCACCTTTTAAGTGCTTCCGCCATGTTTTGCGTGTTTTGACTCCGTGTGTGCACGAGGCCTGACAGACGTTGTCTCCTTAATTCCAGGCAACAGTACGATTCAATCTACACCATTGATTCTTTCCATTTTGAATATGTAATCACGTTTGAATCGACTTGAAGCTTGCGCCTGAATTCTCTTATAGTTAATACAGCTTTTCCTTGCTTGAAGAAGATGAATAGTTCATCGCTGATAGAATCATAAACCAACTTCTGAAATTTTAGCGCTAAGCAAAACGCTGTCGTATCAACTAATCCAAACGACGTAGTTTAGTTGTTTGTTAAGAAACACTCTAACGCCTGAATAGTTGCGACTGATATCAAATCAACAACTGAATCCCCAACGGCTGAATACACTTCTTAAAGAAATACCCAACGTCTGAATATGCTTGCTACTGAAGTAGAATTCAACTACTGATCACAAAAACCAACGACTGATTATACGAACTGCTGGTTAGATATCCAACGCCTGAAATATCTTTATTTTTGAAAATAGAGAATATGACATAACGGCTGGTTGCAACGACTGTTCCAACAATACTCACGACTGAATCAAAAACACTGTAGCCAACTACTGAAAATACTTACTGCTGAAATAAATACCTATCAGAAATACCCAACGTCTGAATATGCTTGCTACTGAAGTAGAATTCAACTACTGATCACAAAAACCAACGACTGATTATACGAACTGCTGGTTAGATATCCAACGCCTGAAATATCTTTATTTTTGAAAATAGAGAATATGACATAACGGCTGGTTGCAACGACTGTTCCAACAATACTCACGACTGAATCAAAAACACTGTAGCCAACTACTGAAAATACTTACTGCTGAAATAAATACCTATCAACTGAAATACACTTGTTACTGACGTGAAAACCCAACTGCTTAATTTCTCTCACGACTGATATAAAAACCCAATACCAGAAACTGATAACCAAATATCTTCAACTTCTGAAATAGAAACCCATCAACTGAGTGTTTCAACTCAACTTCTGAAATATTCCCGAATACCAAGATCTGATATCTAGTAACTGAAATATTAATCCCAATATTGGACTGGTCAATTCAACATATCAATATGTTTAACTCAACGTCTGAACTAATATCGAATACCCAAGTCTGAGATAACCTGACGTCTGAATATACTATGCTGTTAATTGCAACGGCTGATTCTCCAGTAGTCACTTCGCATCAATACTTGTCTTATTTTGTTATCACCAAAACTAATAAATTTTATCTTAACAGTACTACCACTGGGCACTACTTATATTCCAGACTTCTCAATATCATACGCCAATGGTCTCTGGACAAAGAGCTGAGCTAATCCAACAGATTTCCTACTCAAGGCATCTGCCACCACATTGGCTTTTCCTGGGTGATAACTGATTGTGCAATCATAATCCTTTACTAGCTCTAACAATCTCCTCTGCCTCATATTCAGTTCCTTCTGGGTAAAGAAATACTTGAGGCTCTTATGATCAGTGAATATTTCACACTTCTCCCCATAGAGATAATGTCTCCAAATCTTAAGGACAAAAACTACAGCTGCCAACTCTATGTCATGCGTGGGATAATTCTTCTCATGATCCTTAAATTGTTTGGAAGCATAGGAAATCACTCTACGGTCCTGCATCAATACAGCACCTAAGCCCAACTTAGACGCATCTGTTATAATACAAACTTCCTTGATCATATGGCATGGTTAGCACATGGGCTTCTATCAGCGCTTGCTTCAACTTGTCAAAGCTGATTTGACATTCTGGGGTCCATTCATACTTAACCAGCTTTCTTGTCAGCGAAGTCAAGGGAACAGATATCTTAGAAAATCCTTGGATAAATCGCCTATAATATACGGCTAAACCCAAGAAACTCCTTATCTCTGAAACAGATCTTGGTACTGGCCAGTCACGAACAGCTTCTACCTTAGCTGGGTCAACTTCCAATCCATCCTTAGATAAAATATGACCTAAGAATGCCACCTTATCCAACCAGAAGTCGCACTTGCTAAATTTAACAAACAACTGCTTATTCTTCAAAACTTGAAGTACTGTCCTCAAATGGTCGACATGCTCAAATCTGGTCTTAGAATACACTAAGATGTCATCTATGAACACAACTACAAATTGGTCCAGAAATGATTGGAAAACTCTATTCATTAAATCCATGAAAGCTGATGGAGCATTCGTAAGTCCAAAAGGCATTACTAAGAACTCATAGTGACCATAACGAGTTCTGAAAGCTGTCTTATAGATATCTGATGCCTTAATCTTTAACTGGTGGTAACCAGATCTTAAATCAATCTTAGAAAAGACTATTGACCCCTTTCAACTGGTCAAAAATATCCTCAATTCTAGGAAGAGGATATTTATTCTTAATGGTCAGCTTATTCAGCTCTCTATAATCTATACACAACCTCAGACTTCCATCTTCTTCTTCACGAAAAGAACAGGGGCTCCCTAGGGTGAAGTGATCGGTCTAATAAACCCCTTATCCAACAGATCTTGTATCCGTTCCTTTAATTCCTTCATCTCTGATGGAGCTAAACTATAAGGTGGTCTCGAAACTGGAGCTGCTCCTGGAACTAAGTCAATCGAAATTCCAGTTCTCTGTCTGGTGGTAGTCCATATATATCCTCTGGAAAAACCTCAGGAAACTCATTCACCACCTCCACATCTGAAAGTTGGGGCTTACTAATCGTTGCTAAGGACGACAAGCTCGCCAAAAATCCTACCCCTCCTTTCCTCAAACAACGTTGTGCCTTAAGAGATGATATAATACGGGGAATCCTCCAAACATGATTGGCTTCAAACTTAAATGGATCTCCTCTGGGCGGATTAACCACTACTGTTCGAAACTTAAAGTCTATCACTACTCCACACTTAGTCAGCCAGTCTACTCCCAAAATCATATCGAACTCAGGCATTGGTAACACAATTAAATTGGCAGTAATCAAATGCCCTTGAAGTCTAAGTTCTAAACTTCAAAACAAGTCATGGGATACTAACTGTTCTCCCGAAGGTACAGTTACACAAAAGCCTATGGCTACTTGGTCAGGCTTAACGGGTAACTTAACTACGCATGGTTTACCATGCCTACTCGAGTGTTTTCCCCTGTTCCAAATCAGACTCCCATGTCGCTGTCCTTGTGAACTATAAGTTCAATTGTTTGCAACAAAATATTCATTTTTGCATCAAAGAAAATAGGAAGCTTATCGTTGCGCTCGGGAAGACTCTCTGTTCGTGACCTGCTGTATCTCGTGATTCCTTCTCATTGAGGCAAGTAAATCTGATTCTTGCTACGCCATGAAAGAATGTGTATTGTTCTCGTTTCGTTTCATGATTCTTGCCTAAGTTATGTTTAATATCAGCCTTTGTTCATGTTCTGCTGATATTGATATGAATGTTTAATGTTCGGGTTCACAGTTGGTTATGTTGGAACACAAAAAAATGTGTTTTCGAAGTTGACATTGAAGATGTTGATGTTATTTTAAACGCTGAGCATTTCAGGTTTCTATTTCATCGTAAAGTTGCAAAGTACTTCTTTTTCTTCTGGTAGATGGTATTGTATAATGAGTCTGGTTCCTATATTGCTTCTGGTTCCTGTATTGCGACAGGTTTACTGTTGCTTGCGACTGGTTTGCTTGCGACTGGTTTACTGTTGCTTGCGACTGGTTTGCTTGCTACTGGTTTACTGTTGCTTGCGACTGGTTTGCTTGCGACTGGTTTGCTTGCTACTTGCGACTGGTTTGCTTGCGACTGGTTTACTGTTGTTAGCGACTGGTTTGCTTGCGACTGGTTTCCTGTTGCTTGCGACTGGTTCCTATGTTGCGACTGGTTCTCATGTTGCTACCGATTCTTTTCCCCAAGTACCCAACGTCTGATTCCTTCCAACGACTAGTTGTACCCAACGACTGGTCGTATCCAACGATCGTTTATTCCAACGACTAATTTCCTATGTCTCAATTGGATGCTCCGTGAAAAATGTTTTGATGGAAAATGATTTAAAATGAAGTGAACCCTGATGTTAAGATCTGATTCCGTTCAGTAGATGTTTAAAGGAAGAAAATGTTCAGATTTTAGGATTTTTGGCAAAGATAACAGACGGTCCAAATTGGAAGGGCGGGCAGCTGACGAGAGGGTCTGTGGTCCCTTCATATTGGGTGAGATTTCACCATATTGTAACTGATATCAGTAGTCATTCGATCGAGTGCAACGGGACCTAAGTAGAGCTTATGTGCCATAAGTCTAACGAAAATGATAACGCTGGGATTTGACTTTATTCCCAGAACAGATGTTTACGACAAACGATGTCTTATGACTTCCTTTAAACTATGATGTATTATGTATTGTGCCTGCATATATTGTGCTTTGTTACTCTCAGTTTTGCTTGTTGAGCCCCTAGGCTCACTAGCTTTCTTGGTGCAGGTGAGTCCACGCCGGAGCAGATGGGAGGCGGAGTTTGAACCAGTAGCGGCGTGCTAGTGTTTATCGAAGGCCTGCGTTTCCGCGAGTTCATTTTGTATTTTGCTGTTTTTGTTGTCTTTGGTCTTAGTCAACTGTATTGAGATCCGTTACAACAAAGATGAATTCAAATAGAGTTCAGTAGTTGTAATATCACGACATCGCATTTTGTACTTCGAAATTGTAATGAAATCTGATTTTAATTTCTTGGCGCCAACGGCTGTGCTTTGATTTTATTTTGAGCAAGGCAATACAGCTTGCTTAATTTATTATTTTAGCCCTTCTATTTCCTTTTCATTCCCTTTTCCTTGATTCCGTGGCTCCCATGAGGTTGGGTGTCACAATATATATACTGCAAATGCGATATTACATCTGAAATTCTATATGAATTTACTACTGGTGCAATATATCTAATACAGATGTCTAAGGTAAAAGACAACAACAACTAAGACACGGGAAACACTGTCCATAGATAAACACTTCACCACCCAGCTGTCTCAGCTTCCACCTTCCGCTTGACCCTTAACTATCTCACCTGCACCATTTTAAAAGCTAATGAGCCTAGGGGCTCAGCAAGTAAAATCTGAGTAATAACAAAGTCATTTAACGCATGCAGACATCTGAACATTTACATAACTGAGTTTAAAGGAAATTCATTTAAATGTAAACATTCTTTCATAAACTTTCTTTCATAACTTGGATGCGGGGACAATAAACAATCGACCTCTGGAAAATTGCTCACCCTTCCGTTGTGACCGTCTGTTATCTATGCCATAAATCCTTAAAATAAACTTTCATTCCTTTAAACTCCTTTCTTTCGAAATCTTCTTTGAAATCAGCTTCGAAAATCATCGGGGTTTTCATTTTTTTTTAAAACTCGCTTCCCTTTTTAAAACTTACTGAGTATCAGATTTGACTAACAAAACAGACTATTGTGGAAACAGATTCTCATGTGGAACGTAACGTTGAACAGATGTGACAACAAGGAACAGTACTGCTAGCATAAACAGATCTAACTATGGAACTGTAGTGATAGCGAGAAACAAATGTCTTCAACAGAAGATACAGTAGTCAACCAAGATTCAAAGATACCTCTCCCTAGAAATTTGCCCATATTTTCGCTTAATTTCGCCCAAAACAGCCGCCACCATGCCGGCGCCGGATTCCGGACGGCCACCACCATCAATCATTTCGCCTCCTCACGACGACCCAACCCTCAAAATTTCAGCCCCAACGGACGTCGTTTGCCCAGCCAAATCACCGCCCGAATTTTCGAATTTTCCGGCCACTTACTTCGCTTCTTCGATTTCGTCTGTTCCAGCCATATTTGGTTTCGATTCGACCCATCCCCTTCTTCCCCTTGCTGAGACGATTCTTTCAAGCCATAGCACGACCCCTATTATCGCCCCACCGCCGCAAAATCGCCAAAACACCGCCGCGGCGTCGTGCGCTCCTTTTTTCCCGTCGAGACCAGCCACGGCCGGCCACCAAATGTCAAATTCGACCTATGTCTGTACTCCTCTTCCAATTCCGAGCAAAACCACTCATCCCCCGTTGTCCAACGTTGCTCCGGCCATCTCCAATTTGATAACACAACCCGCGGCGCCAAATACCCTAACCCCGCCGTATTTTCCATCGCCGATTGCGCTTGTCTTCGGCCACCCCAACTTATGTCCGACCCCATTTTGGAATCCCCATATCATGGCGAACAATTCCCCCCCATCTCCGTCGTCTATCGGTGCGCCAATCGCCGCCAATTGCTCCGCCCCCGTCGCGGCCCAAACCCTAGATCCGGCGACTTCCACCGCCAATTTGGAGGCCTTCTCGACCGGTTCTCAACATAAAACCACCGGTTTTGTGTTCTCGTCCTCGCCATCGTCTGGAGTTCCTCCGGTCACCCCTGCCCGACCGGTCAACTCGTCGGTCAATGCTGCCCGGACCATTGACCCGCCGATCAACGCTGCCCGGAACCCACCCGGTACTACTGTTCCACCCACTGTGCCTCCCTCGGTCCTAGGTCCCCGTCCGATCTCGTTCCGTGATGTGGCGGCCTCCTCGTCTTCTTGTGTGGACAAGATGACGTTTGCGGATGTCGTTTCCTCTACGGACGAAATTCCTGCCCCTACTTTTCGCAATGGCATACCGGGAATCCTATTCCCGGACGAGGTAATTTCATCCCTTGCTGCTCCTTTTCAGTTTACTTTGGTCGGTAAGATCTCCGGTCGTCGATCGGCGGTCCCCAACCAAGCTATTACTGCTGCTATTTCTAAATTACCTCTGTCTCACATTCCTAAAGTTCGATTTCTTCCTCGGAATTTCATGGTTATCACATTGATGAATGAATCTGACTATTCACGCCTATGGGCTATGGGAGGATCTATGTGGGTGTGTTATCTATTCGATTTTCGAAGTGGACCCCCGAATTCAAACTGGAGGAGGAATCTCCTATTGCTCCAGGATCTTGGCTAAGGGCAACCCGATTAAAATGGATGATTTTACCACTGAGGAGACTCGCGGTTCTTTTGCTCGTATCTGTGTCGAACTCAATGTCCTTGAGGATCACCCCAAACAGCTCTGGGTTGGTTGGGGCAATCACTCTCATGTCATCGATGTCGTTTATGAGCGTGTCCCATATTACTGTTTGGATTGCAAGATCCTAGGGCATGCGACGGCCTCTTGCTATGCCCATGGCAAGAACCCTCGTCCTCCCCGATCTTCTCCTCAGTCTGCTGCCCCTGCTGGCGGTGCTCCTCCTCCTCCTCCCCCTCAGTCTGCCCCTTCCTCTTCCCCTCCCACTTCTGCCCCTCCTTCTTCTTCTCCGGCCAGCGGGAGAACACAGCGTCGTGGCCGGGCTCGTCGCCCTACTGCTCTTGCGGCTCCCCACCCTGTCCCTGGTAGCGTGGTTCCGGGTACCAAGAACCCTTTCGACATACTCTCTTCCCTTCCTGAGGGCATGGAAGCTTCTGACCCCTCTCTGGTGTCACCCCCTTCAGTCTCCCTCCTGTTCATCCCTCCTCCTCCACTTCTGAGGCGGGCGGGGTGCCATTGGGCCCCTTACCCACTGTGGATCTTACCCCTGTCTCGGAGCCCGGTATTCAGAACCTTAGCAGCCACTCTATCCCTTCTCCTCCTGGCTCCCCTCTCGAGATCTCCTCAGCCCTTATGACTGAGTTGATTGCGGGACAAGGTCAGTCCTCGACTGACCTTGGTACACGAGCCATTGACTCTGTGAGCCATCATGGCTCTGAACAAAAGCGCTCTGGTTCGGGGAGATCAGACCCGAGGAAAGGTGGAGGGGTAATTCAGGAAAGCGAACCCAGACTGGAGCAATAGGAGATTCCTCCTCCAGTTTGAATTCGATGGTCCACTTCGAAAATCAAATATCTAGCACACCCACATAGATCCCCCCATAGCCCATATGCGAGAATAGTCAGATTCATTCATCAATGTACATCTATAGATTTATTTTACCAAAAATACATCTATAGATGTATTTTACCAAAACCCTAATTTATATATCCAAAAAAGTGCAGTATAAAATTTTAACAAGGATAACCATGAAATTCCGAGGAAGAAATCGAACTTTAGGAATGTGAGACAGAGGTAATTTAGAAATAGCAGCAGTAATAGCTTGGTTGGAGACCGCCGATCGACGACCGGAGATATTACCGACCAAAGTAAACTGAAAAGGAGCAGCAAGGGAAGAAATTACATCGTCCGGGAATAGGATACCCGGTATCCCATTGCGAAAAGTAGGGACAGGAATTTCGTTCATAGAGGAAACGACATCCGCAAACGTCTTCTTGTCCGCACAAGAAGACGAGGAGGCCGCCACATCACGGAACTAGATCGAACGGGGACCTAGGACCGAGGGAGGCACAGTGGGTGGAACAGTAGTATCGGGCGGGTTCCCGGCAGCGTTGACCGGGAGGTCAACGGTCCGGGCAGCATTGACCGGCGAGTTGACCGGTCGGGCAGGGGTGACCGGAGGAGCTCCAGACGATGGCGAGGACGAGGAGAACACAAAACCGGTGGTTTTATGTTGAGAACCGGCCGGGAAGGCCTCGAAATTGGCGGTGGAAGTCGCCGGATCTAGGGTTTGGGCCGCGACGGGGGCGGAGCAATTGGCGGCGATTGGCGCACCGATAGACGACGGAGATAGGGGGGAATTGTTCGCCATGATCTGGGGATTCCAAAATGGGGTCGGACATAAGCTGGGGTGGCCGGAGACAAGCGCAATCGGCGATGGAAAATACGGCGGGGTTAGGGTATTTGGCGCCGCGGGTTGTGTTGTTAAATTGGAGATGGCCGGAGCAACGTTGGACAACGTGGGATGAGGGGTTTTGCTCGGATTGGAAGAGGAGTACAGACATAGGTCGAATTTGACATTTGGTGGCCGGCCGTGGCTGGGCTCGACGGGAAGAAAGGAGCGCACGACGCCGCGGCGGTGTTTTGGCAATTTTGCGGCGGTGGGGCGATAATATGGGTCGTGCTATGGCTTGAAAGAATCTTCTCAGCAAGGGGAAGAAGGGGATGGGTCGAATCGAAACCAAATATGGCTGGAACAGACGAAATCGAAGAAGCGAAGAAAGTGGCCGGAAAATTCAAAAATTCGGGCGGCGATTTGGCTGGGTAAACGGCGTCCGTTGGGGCTGAAATTTGGAGGGTTGGGTCTTCGTGAGGAGGCGAATTGATTGATGGTGGTGGCTGGCCGGAATCCGGCACCGGCATGGTGGCGGCTGTTTTGGGCGAAAATATGGGCAAATTTCTAGATAGAGGTATCTTTGAATCTTGGTTGACTACTGTATTTCTCGTGCTTCAACTAGAACACACGCTCATTCTTCAAGGCTTTCTTACATTTTGGTAACTTCACTGCAATGATTGATTATTATTTTGTGTGGATTACGCCCATTTATCCCTATGTCCTCAAAGCTTTCTGGTTCCCCCATCATTTAGCAGTATATATTCTTTTTTCTGGGAGTATTTGGTTGAGGGTCGCACAACTCTTTCAGAACGTGTGGTAACATTACCACGAGAACGTCCGTTGGTGGTTCATTGTGAACTATTCAGTGGCTTGAGTACAGCTGATATTAGCAGTTTTGTTTCAACCATTGCTTTCGATAGAACAGTGTTCAGAGATGTACAGATAGCTCAAAGTTCAGTTTTTGCTATTCCCAGTGCACAGAGTTCTTTTGCTTCAGCCGACGGTCCATATGTACAGTTTCTTTTGGACCAGCGTCCTCAATCTCCGTCTACCACAACTGATTCTTCCATGTATTTTATTGAAGATGATTTTCAGTTGGAAGATGATTCAGCTCCTGATCATTTTATTTCGACTTCCTCTGCCACAGCTGTTTCTACCTCTATTGATGCTCTTCGGGAATCCTTCTCAAATTTTGTTGCTACTCAATCAAAGGATTCTCGACAGACGAATAATTCTCTTGGCGAAATGCTGAACAAAAATCGATCATGTTAAAAGAAGTCTTCCTCGACAGCATTGCTGAGCAAAATGAAACCTTTCGGGGTTTATTCAAACGCAATCTCGAGGAGGCTCAAAATGAAAACAATGCACTATCTCTAGCTCTAAAAGCTGTCCGCAATCAAAATGTCATTCTATCCACAGATTTAGAGGCTACCAGGAAAGAAGTAAGGGATATCAAGGCTGCCTTATCAAAGGATTTTGATGATAAACTAGCAGATATTCACAATGAACTTCTGGAGTTTCGTGTAGATACACAAGGCCAACTAGCTTCCCTCAGTACTCACCTTGCAGAACTCATTGCCTTTCTCACTAAGGGCAGTGATGACAAAAAGGGGGAAGATAGTAGCAGCAGCCGCCCTCAACCACTGCCTGACAATCAAAGCAGACCCATCGGGGGAAATGGTGGAAGTGGCAATAGAGCAGAAGAGCAGAGTAGATATAGAGGTGGAAGTCGTAGTAGAGGAGATAGGGGTGGATCTTCCAAGAGAAGATATTCCAGCAGTGGTGGTGGACCGTTCAGGAGATCGTTTGAAGATTGGCTAGGATAAACTGCTGTTGATATCTTATTGTACAAATCTTGTGTACATTTATCAGCAATGAAATTTAGAATTTCAGCAGACTTTTGCGCAATTTATTTTTTTGCTCATTCACATATCTTAAGGCTGCTAAGTTTTGTCATCACCAAAAAGGGGAAAATTGTTAAGATAAAATTTATTAGTTTTGGTGATAACAAAATAAGACAAGTATTGATGCGAAGTGACTACTGGAGAATCAGCCGTTGCAATTAAAAGTATATTCAGACGTCAGGTTATCTCAGACTTGGGTATTCGATATTAGTTCAGACGTTGAGTTAAACATATTCAGATGTTGAATTGACCGGTCAGATATTGGGATTGAATATTTCAGTTACTAGATATCAGATCTTGGTATTCGGGAATATTTCAGCAGTTGAATTGAAGCACTCAGTTGATGGGTTTCTATTTCAGAAGTTGAAGATATTTGGTTATCAGTTTCTGGTATTGGGTTTTTATATCAGTCGTGAGAGCAATTCAGCAGTTGGGTTTTCGCGTCAGTAGCAAGTGTATTTCAGTTGATAGGTATTTATTTCAGCAGTATGTATTTTCAGTAGTTGGCTACAGTGTTTTTGATTCAGTCGTGAGTATTGTTGGAACATTCAGTCGTTGCAACTAGCCGTTATGTCATATTCTCTATTTGCAAATAGAAAGATATTTCAGACGTTGGATATCTCAGCAGTTGGCATAATCAGTCGTTGGTTTTTGTGATCAGCAGTTGAATTCTACTTCAGTAGCGAGCATATTCAGACGTTGGGTATTTCTTTAAGAAGTGTATTCAGCCGTTGGGGATTCAGTTGTTGATTTGATATCAGTCGCAACAATTCAGGCGTTAGAGTGTTTCTTAACAAACAACTAAACTACGTCGTTTGTATTAGTTGATACAACAGCGTTTTGCTTGGCGCTAAAATTTAGAAGTTGGTTTATGATTCTATCAGCGATGAACTATTCATCTTCTTCAAGCAAGGAAAAGCTGTATTAACTATAAGAGAATTCAGGCGCAAGCTTCAAGTCGATTCAAACGCGATTACATATTCAAAATGGAAAGAATCAACGGTGTATATTTAATCGTACTGTTGCCTGGAATTAAGGAGACAACGTCGGTACTATTTTGGGTAAATAGTACACATTTACAGAGGACGTTATACGGTGATTGCACAGAAATTAAAACACGACAATTTGGTTCTGACGATGTGCGATTTACCATGTAGTGGAGCAGAATATACGGTCATACGATAACAGTCTTTCAAAAGGGATTTTATTCCCTTAGCCAAACTAAATGACCGTTGGAGGACGAAGAGTATATATAGAGCTGATATTTGAATTGAAGAAGCTCTCGGTCACGCACAATCTTTGCTCTCGGTCATTCTCACTATTCATCGTCTCCATCACTCGAGCTTACATTCTGTTGAAAATATCTCTCAGAAAGCTCACAAACTCGAAGAACACAAGTGTTGATCTTCACATAAAATATCTTCGAGTTCATCTTCTGGTTCACCTTTGTTGAATCGAGTTTCTTAACCTAGAAACCAGAAGATTTACAGCACTCACAATATATGTATTTCATTGTAATATCCTTAGTTGAGTTTGTAACAAACGCGCTACACAAAAGCCGTTTGAAAAACATATTAAAAGTTGTAAACAACAGCTGCGTCTGCTTGGTGAAGTTGTGTTACTAGGAGTTCACGTTAAGTGCTGCTTGCGTGATTGGGTGTTTGCAGAAGACCTGTAACCATCAAATCTTCTAGTTGAACCTTCTTGAAAAGGAAGAAGGGGAAACGTAGGATATTTATATCCAAACTTCCAGAAACAAACTCTCGACCCTTAACTTTTATATTAACGCGTTTATTTACTGCCTTACTGTTCACTGATTAATTGACTTCTGTAACGACCGGACTTTTCTCAAAAGAAATTTAGAAATTTGAGGTTCGAATTGAAAGACCCAAAAATTTCGATCTTAATGAACATGAAAGTCGTTACTAAATTCTGGACTAAATTACGAATAAACACAATTCATTACTGCTGAATGCGGAACAATTGAAACGATGAAGAAAATCAGCTGGAAGGATAAACCAAACGCTGAACCAAATCCTCTACTGATTTTAAAAACACACGCTGTAACGCCCCAAAATCCTTAGGACCATATTTATGCATTTCATAAATCATATGGGCCATTTTGGCAATTTTAAATATCATGTATCTGCTGAATTGTTCATTCCAGCAGGTAAGATTGCGCTGCGGCTGATTCCAGCAGGTAACTCCAAGTAGCGATACACGAACTGGTTCTAAATCTATTCAAAAATGTTTTAAGGAGGTGAAATGTTTTCTTTAAGAGAAGGTTTGGTGTTTTACAAATTAAAATAATATGAGGGGAATTTTACTAAATTTCGAAGGTGTGTCATGCTTGATTTCTCAAGTAGCTTGCCACTAATCCCTTTCATATAAAAACCTGTTTTCAAAGTAAGACTTTCATCATTTGCAAAGAAAAGTTTTAAAGTGTTCTTCAAAGAAATTTCAGAAAAGTTCGTGTGTTGCTCAAAGGGAGGATTCCTGCAGGAAATTTGCTGTTGTTGCAAAGCTTCAAATAAGGCACGTAAAAGCCGATCTTTTCTACACCATTTGAAGCATATATTGTGTTTTGATGGATCTGCTTGCCTGTATATTATTGATATATTGAAAGTTCATGTTTGAAATGATTTAGACATGAAAAGGAAAGAAAGATGGGTTCGAAAATGATGTTTTGATGTTTATGATGCTTCCATTATGTTTTTCAGAAAGTTTATGAAGTTTTATATGTACTGAGGATTTGAATTCATTTCCAGAAACGTTATGAAAGTTCTTCTTGCAGTAGCTGTAATATTAGAATTTGATAACTGTGTAATTGGCAGTTGCTGGTTGAATCATTGGTATGGTTTGATAGGCAACAGCTGATGGTATCGTTGTTGTTTTGATATTACAGATGAGGAGTTATGTATTCAGCAGCTGTATCTACTTGTTAAGATTCAGCAGTTGTATGGTTTTAGCATTTACAAATGTTCTTCCTGTGGTTGTAATGTCGAAATTTGATGATTTTGTAATCGGTAGTTGCTGGTTGAATCAGTATAAAGTCTGGTTTAATAGGCAACAGCTGGTAGCGAAATCATTGTTTAGATATTGCAAACGTCTTCGTAAATTTCAGCAGATGCACTGTTCATCAGCAGATGCGTCTTTCTTTATTAAGATCAACAGTTGCTTTCCTTTGATTAGGAATCAGCAGCTGCATTGTGATTTTAAATTCAGCAGCTGTATTTTCCTTAGTTAGAATTCAGCAATTGCGTTACTCATTTTTCAAGTACTGTTCATTCCAGCTGGTACTAGTCTTGCGACTGGTACTATTCATTTATATAATCGTGTTAGCACTTTTCCTTGCAACTGATTGATGTGCTAACGACGTCGTTCCCTTTAGTTATAAAAGATCAGCAGGTAGCCTTATTATTTCATCTGCTGATCACTCTAACGACATCGTTTCGCTTTATACAAAGATCAGCAGGTAGTTTTGTTATTTCATCTGCTGATCTTCCCAACGACATCGTTTTACTTTATACTTATTTAAAAGACCTCGCGACTGGATTCTTGTGTTGTGACTGGTATTGTTCTTTTCAGCAGGTATTAGTCTTGCGACTGGTACTGTTCCTTGCGACTGGTTTTCTTTCAACCAGTTCCATTTTAATGATACGTTTTCACAGTCGAATTCAATACTCAGTAAAGTTTTAAAATGGGAAGCAAATGTTTAAAATTATGGAACCCGATGTTTTACAGAAATGTTTAAAGAAAGGATTGTTAAGGAACAAAAGATGTTTTAGATTATGGCATAGACATTTAAGGTCACCAAGGAGAAGGGTGAGCAGTTGTCGAAGATGTCGACTGCCCTTTCATATGAGCTATATGCTAAAACTGATATCGGGAGTCATTTTGATCAAAGTGCAAATTGGACCACATAGAACTTATATGCCATGATCAACTGAAAATGATATTGAACTTATTGAGAAGCTGGGCTATCTTCCCCTGTTTTCGCCATTGAAATGTTTATGAAAATGATACTGTATATTGAAGTTCCTTAACATATGCATTGTACAGATGTCTGCCTGCGTTTTATGAAATTGTTACTACTCAGTTTTACTTGCTGAGCCTTTAGGCTCACTAGCTTTAAAATGGTGCAGGTACGACAATTGGTGGAGGAACAGCAGGTGCAACTTGAATCAGCAGATGGGTGGCGTTGTGTTTATCCAAGGCCTACGTTTTCCGTGTCTAAAGTTGTATTGTTTTGATTAGGTTGTGCTGTATTAAATCAGTAGCAATGGTTGTATATTTTCATCGAATAGCAGCTGTTGTAAACCGCAATTGCAAAGTTATATGAAAATACCCTGTTTTCCGCAAATGTTTAGCAGTAGCGCGCGAACTTAAGTATCTGCTGATCTTCGAATTTTGTCTTGTGTTTTGTTTCTTTTGAGTTATAAGAAATGCAGCTTATAACAAATTGTCTTTTAGCCTTCTTTTATTCGAAAATTTTTGTTTACCCCAATTCTCGTGGCCCCGTTGGGTTCGGGTGTCACAACATGGTATCAGAGCAACGTTCCTGAGATAAACACATGCACCATCAGCTGGATCAAAGTTCATCGTCTGTTCTTCTAAGTTGTGAGTTTAATTTCAGAGCATTGTCTTTTATTTTAGCATGTTCTGATTTATGCATATGGTGGATTATGGGCTATAGAATATAGGATGTCAGGAAGAGAGGCGTCATAAGCCTAAGGAATTTAGTGGAACTACTGATCCACTAGTTGCAGAGAGTTGGATCAAATCCATGGAAGTCATTTTCGAGTACCTCCAACTGTCTGATTTAGATAGGCCAAGGTGCGCTATCTACATGCTAAGAGATGATGCGATGATTTGGTGGGAAGGAGTTAAGATGTCTATGGATCTGCTGAATCTCACCTGGGCAGATTTCAAACGAGTATTCTACGAGCAATACTTCACAGCGGGGAAAAGATCGGAATTGAAGAGGGAATTCTTGACCCTCAAGCAAGGGAGTTTAACCATACAAGAGTATGTGCGGACATTTGAAAGAGGGTGCTATTTTGTGCCACTGATAGGAAGTGACCCAGAGGAGAAATTTAGTCACTTCATAGAAGGATTGAAACCAATGTTTAAGATGAATGTGAGGCTGTCAGTGCCAAGAACTTATAGGGAAGCAGTGGATAGAGCCCTGCAAATCGAAAGAGATTGGAAAGATCTCGATGAGGAGAGGCAGCAAAAGAGACAGGCCTTTCAACAGAAGGATCAAAGGCCATTCAAGAAACAGAGCAAGAACCAGCAGAGGCCTCAGGAGCAAAAGCCTCTACAAATTCAACCAATAAGCTCTGTTCCTGCTGGTAGTAATAGGCCATTATGTCCTAAGTGTCAAAAGCCTCATTTGGGACAGTGTAGACTTGGACAAAACGTCTGCTACAAGTGTGGGATGCCTGGACATATTTTGAAGAATTGTCCAAAATCTAAGCAACTGGTGACCAGCAGAGCCTATGTGATGACTGCTGATCAAGCTCCTCCAGAATCTACTATAGTTACAGGTGAAATTTCGATAGCTGGACTTCCTTCTCTAGCTTTGTTAGATTCAGGAGCTACACATTCATTCATTTCTACTGAATTTGTTAAGAGATTGTCAATCCAGCCAGAGCAAGTAATGATAGGTTATTGTGTGTTGGTACCATCTGGGGAAAAATTGGTATCGCACGAATTGTTTAAAAGTTTAGAGCTTAAACTTCAAGGGCATAAGATTACTGCTGATTTAATTGTGTTGCCAATGCCGGAGTTTGATTTAATTTTGGGAATAGATTGGCTAACTAAGTTTGGGGTAGTGATTGACTTTAAACTGCGAGTAGTAGCTGTTAATCCAGTAGGAAAAGAGCCATTCCAGTTTTTGGCTAAACATGATAACAAAATTCCTTCAACTATATCATCATTAGCCGCTACTAATAGGCCCCATCTGTCCATAGTAGAAGTAGCAAATGAATTCCCTGAAGTTTTTCCAGAAGATATTCAAGGATTGCCACCAGACAGGGAGTTGGAGTTTTCCATTGATTTAATCCCAGGAGCTGCTCCAGTATCTAGACCACCATATCGATTGGCTCCAACAGAGTGAAAGAATTGAAAGAACAGATACAAGACCTGTTGGAGAAAGGATTTATTAGACCCAGTACTTCGCCATGGGGAGCCCCTGTTTTGTTTGTAAAGAAAAAGGATGGGAGCATGAGATTATGTATCGATTATCGAGAGTTAAATAAGTTGACAATTAAGAATAAGTATCCATTACCTAGGATAGAAGATCTTTTTGACCAATTAAGAGGGTCTGTAGTATTTTCTAAGATTGACTTGAGGTCAGGATACCACCAGTTAAAGATTAAGGCTGCTGATGTTTACAAAACAGCCTTTAGAACTAGATATGGCCATTATGAATTTTTGGTTATGCCCTTTGGACTTACAAATGCTCCATCAGCATTTATGGACTTAATGAATAGAGCCTTTCAACCATATCTAGACCAGTTTGTAGTGTTTTTCATCGACGATATTTTAGTCTATTCCAAGACTCAGCAGGAGCATGCTCGACATTTAAGAATCGTGCTCCAGATTTTGAAAGATAAATAGTTGTTTGCTAAATTCAGCAAGTGTGATTTCTGGATGGAGAAAGTATCGTTCCTATGCCATATAATCTCTAGAGATGGAATAGAAGTTGACCCTGCTAAAGTGGAAGCGGTTCGCGACTGGCCAGCACCAAAGAATGTCACAGAGATAAGAAGTTTCTTGGGTTTAGCTGGATATTATCGACGGTTTATCCAAGGATTTTCCAAGATTGCTGTTCCTCTGACCACGCTAACAAGAAAGAAAGTAAAATACCATTGGACAGAAGAGTGTCAAGCCAGTTTTGACAGATTGAAGCAAGCGCTGATTGAAGCCCCTGTTTTGACGATGCCAACTGATGAGGGAAAATTTGTGATATACACTGATGCGTCTAAGTTGGGACTAGGAGCTGTGTTGATGCAGGATCGCAAAGTTATTTCATACGCATATCGACAGCTGAAGGATCATGAGAAGAATTACCCAACTCATGACTTGGAATTAGCAGCTGTTGTCTTTGCCCTTAAGATATGGAGGCATTATCTCTTTGGGGAGAAGTGTGAGATTTTTACGGATCACAAAAGCTTGAAGTACTTCTTTACCCAGAAAGAATTGAATATGAGGCAGAGACGATGGTTGGAACTAGTTAAAGATTATGATTGCACTATCAGTTATCATCCAGGAAAGGCAAACGTAGTGGCTGATGCTCTCAGCAGGAAATCAGCAGGATTAGCGCATTTGACTGTCCAGCAGCCTTTGGTAAACGAAATTGAAAGGTTCGGACTTGAAATAGTGTCCAGCAGCAGCAGTAATATGATTCTAGGAGACCTCTCAGTAAGATCAAATTTGCTACATCAAATTCGAGAGGGTCAGCAGCAGGACCAGCAGTTGAGGGATGTTGCTAGATTCGTAGCTGAATGTTTAACATGTCAGCTGGTGAAGGCTGAACATCAACGACCAGCAGGATTATTGAAGCCACTGCCGATTCCCGAATGGAAGTGGGAATGTATAGCGATGGATTTTGTAATGCTAGATTCGTAGCTGAATGTTTAACATGTCAGCTGGTGAAGGCTGAACATCAGCGACCAGCAGGATTATTGAAGCCACTGCCGATTCCCGAATGGAAGTGGGAATGTATAGCGATGGATTTTGTAACTGGTTTGCCAAGAACAGTGCAAGGATATAACTCCATTTGGGTTATAATTGATAGGCTCACTAAGTCTGCTCATTTCTTACCAGTTAAAACGACTTATGAGGTGAGCAGATATGTTGAATTGTATGTTAAAGAAATAGTGAGGCTACATGATGTTCCAATTTCCATTGTATCAGATAGAGATCTCAAGTTTACATCAGCTTTTTGGAAAAAGTATACATAAAGCTATGGGTACGAAATTGACATTCAGCACTGCGTTTCACCCACAAACTGATGGACAATCGGAGAGGGTGATTCAAATTTTAGAAGATTTGCTCAGAGCATGCATTGTAGATTTTTCAGCAGGATGGGATGTGAGTTTGCCGTTGGTAGAGTTTGCCTACAATAACAGTTTCCAAGCTTCGATTCAAATGGCTCCATATGAAGCTTTGTATGGTAGGAAATGTAGAACACCACTTCACTGGGATGAAGTTGGTGAAAGAGCTGGATTAGGACCCGATGTTGTGGAACAAACAGCAGCAGCTGTTAGAAAAATAAGAGAAAGAATGAAAACAGCTCAAAGTCGACAGAAGAGTTATGCAGATAATCGAAGAAGGGAGCTGAATTTTGAGATAGGTGATCGAGTATTTTTGAGAATAGCTCCAATGAAGGGAGTTATGCGTTTTGGAAAGAAAGGAAAGTTGATTCCAAGGTATATTGGACCCTTCGAGATTTTAGAAAAGGTAGGAACGCTCGCCTATCGTTTGGCGCTGCCTCCACAAATGTCAGCAGTGCACAATGTTTTTCACGTATCAGCTTTGAGGAGATATGTTCCCCACCCTTCGCATGTGCTAAATTATGAGCCAATTCATTTAGCTCCAGATTTAAGTTATGAAGAGCGACCAGAAAGAATTCTCCTCCGAGAAGTTAGAAGATTAAGAAACCGTAGAATTCCTATGGTTAAGATACAATGGTCCAACCAGTCGGAGCGAGAAGCAACGTGGAAAACAGAAGCTGATATGCTAAGTCTTTACCCATATTTATTTGGTACGTAAATTTCGAGGACGAAATTTCAATAAGGAGGGTAGAGTTGTAACGCCCCAAAATCCTTAGGGCCATATTTATGCATTTCATAAATCATATGGGCCATTTTGGCAATTTTAAATATCATGTATCTGCTGAATTGTTCATTCCAGCAGGTAAGATTGCGCTGCGGCTGATCTCAGCAGGTAACTCCAAAGAGCAAATCACAAGTTGGTTTGAAATTGATTGTAAAATGATTTAAGGAGGTGAAATGATTTCTTTAAAAGAAGGTTTGGTGTTTTACAAATTAAAACAATATGAAGGGAATTTTACTAACTTTTAGGAATGTGTCATGCTTGATTTCACAAGTAGCTTGCCACTAATCCCTTTCATACAACAACCTGTTTTCAAAGTAAGATATTCATCATTTTGCAAAGAAAAGTTTTAAAGTGTTCTTCAAAGAAATTTCAGAAAAAGTTCGTGTGTTGCTCAAAGGGAGGATTCCTGCAGGAAATTTGCTGTTGTTGCAAAGCTTCAAATAAGGCACGTAAAAGCTGATCTTTTTCTACACCATTTGAAGCAAATATTGTGTTTTAATAGGATCTGCTTGCCTGTATGTTATTGATATATTGAAAGTTCATGTTTGAAATGATTTAGACATGATAAGGAAAGAAAGATGGGTTCGAAAATGATGTTTTGATGTTTATAATGCTTCCAGTATGTTTTCAGAACGTTTATGAAGTTTTATATGTACTGAGGATTCGAATTCATTTCCAGAAACGTTATGAAAGTTCTTCTTGCAGTAGCTGTAATATTAGAATTTGATAACTGTGTAATTGATTTTAGAAATGAAGTTTTATATGTACTGAGGATTTGAATTCATTTCCAGAAACGTTATGAAAGTTCTTCTTGCAGTAGCTTAGCTGTTAGAATTTGATAACTGTGTAATTGGTAGTTGCTGGTTGAATCATTGGTATGGTTTGATAGGCAGCAGCTGATGGAATCGTTGTTGTTTTAATATTACAAATGAAGAGTATGTATCCAGCAGCTGTATCTACTTGTTAAGATTCAGCAGCTGTATTGATGTAATGTT
>KQ995689.1:217120-300165 GCA_001598015.1 Dorcoceras hygrometricum
CAATATTTTAAATCATAATTTAAAACATGCGGACTATATATCACATATATAAATAAATAAACTTTGGGATGATCGATCGCGAGAACCATGCGGTCCGTGGTTGCCAATCACGGACCTTGGTCCAGTCCTAGGTGAAATACAATATGCAATGCAATCCTATTACAATTGCTTCCGGTTTTACAGATCTTCGGCATTCAATATCTTTGATCGTCATCTCCACCGTATTCAAATTGTCCTCCCACTAAATCTAGTAATTTACATCTAAATTGCCATGACACATTGGGATAAAAATTTGCAGGGGTGGGAACGGGCCACAAACAGACCCACTTTATAAACGATATCAACAATATATATATACAACCAAAATCGCAAAACCTAAAGCATACACCTAACACATTGGGCACGGCTCTCGATCATCTCAAACATGCAATCAATCTAATTAATTGACATAAATTAAATAATCAAATCAGATTTGATAATTTCCTACAAAATCATATTTTAAAATCGTATTTTTTCGACAAAATCATATTTTATCAACAAAATAATATTTTAATTATAAAATCATATCCTATAATTAAAATCACATTTTGTTAATTTTAATTGCATCAAATTTGGGCTTAAAACAATTTTAGGCCCAAAATCTCAAAAATTTCAAAATCAATTTGATCCAACCAAAATTCGACCCAATATCAAATATTGGCCCGAAAACTTTACGGGCTGCCCGGGACAGGCCCGAAACATAACCTAGAAGACAGAACAGCCGTCGCATCACCACGAGGAATCGTCGGACGGCGGCCGCCGCCAACGTAGCGTGCGGCACACGGTCGCACGACGCGGCCTCTCCCTTGCGCGGTGCTGCCTCCCATCGTGCAGCCAGTTGCGTGGAGGCAGCAACCACCGCGCGCCACCGTGCGCAACAATTGCGCACGGTGGTCGGCCAACGCGCAATATTGCGCGCTAGCCTGCGCGCGCTGGTGCGCGCGGCGGCACCAGCAGCCGGGCTGTCCAATTTTTTTGTTATTCTGATTTTGAAATCCGAGATCTATGCAATTCAGGCAGTAATATGTATTGAAGGATCCGAGCCTTGGCTCTGATACCACTGTTCGCGACAATGGCGGATTCGGATCCCGTTTCCCGGGGCGCAGTGGAAGTTTAAAAACTTTGCACCGGAAATCGTTCAATACATCAAAACAATACAATAAACCATACATAGGATGTTTATCGATTGTTACCTTGCTGGCGTCTAGGCGCCTGGCTCCGACCAGTTTCACAGGGAAACCAGCACTTCAAAAGGTAGGCGGCGGTAGATCGTCTAATCAGGTCCACGATCGGAAACACGAATCCTTCGTCAGCCTGCACTAGAAGGACTGACGAATTCAACACGAACGGAATCTCCTCAGCACGACGATCGGAGCAAGTCCGATAGCAAGAGGCGGCGGCACGTGGCCGGCGACGGGCGGCGCGTGAGGCGCGGCCGAGGGAGAAGGGAAGAGGAGATGGGGGTGGCGCAAGCTATGGTGGCTAGGGTTGTGTTGTGCAAGTTATGTTTTAGCCCTAGACCAACTCTACTAATTAAATATGGTACATGGGCTTGAACCGGCCCAATGGACTTGGGTCAAACCCAGGTCCATATGAACATTCGGTTCATTTAGTTCGCCGTGGTTTCATCATAATCCCGATCGACGATCAGATTGGACGGATCGACTCAGTTTCCAAAACTAAGTATTATGATGTGAAAATAATTTTTCAAACCACCTAGTCCAAAATTACAGTTTAGCCCCTCAACTTTGGGAAATCGCAATTTGACCCCTGTTGACTTTTAGGAAGTCGTACTCCCTAAAATCCTCCTCCTATGCTCAACACATTGAGCCATTTTCCGTGTGGGAATCGTGAATCCAGTACTTGTGTGACCCTCAATGGTTCAGGGATACAGCTAGCCGTGGGTCCACAACCATTGTGACTCCAAAATCACAATTTCGGACTGACCCATCGGATCATGGTAAAACGCCTAGCAACATCGCCCCATGATCCCCTAGAGCTCGGGCGGCCTTATCCTCATTTTGACGGTCCAATCGACTAGGAACGAGTTCAGAATACACAGTGACTATTAGATGTGTTTCATGATAGCCATCGTATCCACTATCACATCTAACATACACTATGGTGTATTCTAGGTCTTTATCCAACACAGTTGTTAACATTATAACATAATGAAAATAAAGAATGTCATAAAGATATGCGTATATCATATATAAAGATCTTTATACACAAGAGTCAATAAAAACCCACACGCCACAAGTTGGTTAGTTGGGCATCTACTCTAACAGTCTACTCACTTCTTACCAGTTAAGACAACATACGATGTGAGCAGGTATGCAGATTTGTATATAAAGGAAATAGTGAGGCTGCATGGTGTTCCAGTTTCCATAGTATCGGATAGAGATCCGAAGTTTACCTCAGTTTTCTAGAAGAGTTTGCATAGAGCTTTGGGTACGAAGCTGACCTTTAGCACAGTCTTTCACCCCCAGACAGATGGACAATATGAAAGTGCGATTCAGATTTTAGAAGATTTGCTCAGAGCTTGTATTGTGGATTTTTCAGAAGGATGGTATTTAAAGCTACCATTGGTAGAATTTGCGTACAACAGTTTCCAAGCATCTATACAGATGGCTCCATATGAAGCTCTCTATGGCCGCAAATGTTGAACACCCCTTCACTGGGATGAAGTGGGTGAGAGAGCTGGTTTAGGACCAGATGTAGTGGAGCAAACAGCAGAAGCTGTTAGAAAGATAAGAGAGCGGATGAAAGCTGCTCAAAGCAGACAGAAGAGTTACGCAGATAATAGGAGAAGAGATCTGAATTTTGAAATTGGCGATTATTTATTTCTGAGAATTGCTCCAATGAAAGGAGTAATGCTTGGGAAGAAAGGAAATCTGAGTCCAAGATATAAACCCTAGCTTATCGTTTAGCACTGCCCCCACAGCTGTCAGCAGTGCATAGCGTTTTTCATGTATCAGTATTGAGGAAGTATATCTCTAACCATTTGCATGTGCTAAGCCATGAGCCAATCCTGTTAGCACCAGATTTAAGTTACGAAGAGAGACCAGAGAGGATTCTTCTTCGAGAAGTTAGGAAGCTAAGAAACCGTAGTATTCCTATGGTTAAGATACAATAGTCTAACCAATCTGAGCGAGAAGCTATGTGAGAAACAGAAGCTGATATGCTTAACCGTTACCCATATCTGTTTGGTAAGTAAATTTCGATGATGAAATTTCAATAAGGAGGGTAGAGTTGTAACGCCCCAAAATCCATAGGACCATGTATATAAATCTTATTTATTTCAAGGGTCAAAATGACAATTTAAATGTTAGCATGAGCTATTTTATGAAAGCTGATTTTACTGATTTCAGAATTGAGGTACGACGCAGCAAGTTCCAGCAGATGTCACTCCAAGCGCAACACACGAGCAGTTTTTAGAAATCTGTTGAAAATGATTTTAAGAACAAAATGGTTTCTTGTAAAATTATTTGGAAGATTTGAAAACTAAATTATTGGGATGGAAATTTTACTAAAATTCATAACTTTAGGTAAGGTGTGTCATGCTTGATGATTACACCTCACCTGCCACTAATCCCTCCCATACAAATACTTGTTACGAAGGAAAAGTTTACTTTCACTTGCAAAAAGAAAACTCTTTTGTGTTCTCTCAAATATTTCCAAAGAAGTTCGTTGTGATTTCTTGAGGATGAGGAACTCTGCAGGAATCAACTGCTGTCGTAAAGCTTACTTCTAAGGCAAGTAAAAGCTGATCCTTGCTACACCATTTTAAAGCATATATGGTTTTTCAGTATGTGTTTGCTTGCTTGATATGTTACAGATAAAGTTAAGTTCATGTTTACGTATGTTCAAGAAAGAAAACTCTTTTGTGTTCTCTCAAATATTTCCAAAGAAGTTCGTTGTGATTTCTTGAGGATGAGGAACTCTGCAGGAATCAACTGCTGTCGTAAAGCTTACTTCTAAGGCAAGTAAAAGCTGATCCTTGCTACACCATTTTAAAGCATATATGGTTTTTCAGTATGTGTTTGCTTGCTTGATATGTTACAGATAAAGTTAAGTTCATGTTTACGTATGTTCAAGAAAGTTTAAGGAAAAGAGAGATCGGGTTCAAAGATATGTTTTCTGCTTCCAAAGTTTTCCATAATGTTTTAAGAAAGATGATGATGTTTTTAAAAGTATTGAGGAGTTCAGATTTGAGTCACGTATGTTCATGAATATTCTTCTTTCTGGTGAATGGTAACATCTGAACTTGACTCTATGTAATCGGATATGCTAGTCGAATCAGAAACTAAGTCTGGTTTGATAGGCAAAATTGGTATCGTAGATGTCGTTCGTGATGTTGCAGCACCAAGTTCTTATTCAGACTTTGTTTCCTATGTTATGACGACTGAATTTCATATTTAAAATTCGAAATTTCAATTCAGATCCGTGTTTTCGCTACACATCAGATTTTGGTTAGATTTCACCTTACAAATCATTTCGCTGCTGAATTGACCAACCTAGTTGCGTTGACATCTTGACCAACCTAGTTGCGTTGACATCTGAGTTGACCAACGACATCTGTTTCTTTTCCAAACACTATTCTGTTGAAGACATCTGTTTCTCGCTATCACTACAGTTCCATAGTCAGATCTGTTTTATGCTAGCAGTACTGTTCCTTGTTGTCACATCTGTTCAACGTTACGTTCCACATGAGAATCTGTTTCCACAATAGAGATCTGTTTGGTTTTCCAGTAGTCAAATCTGATACTCAGTAAGTTTTAAAATGGGAAGCGAGTTTTAAAAAAATGAACCCCGATGATTTTCGAAGCTGATTTCAAAGAAGATTTCGAAAGAAAGGAGTTTAAAGGAATGAAAGTTTACTTTAAGGATTTATGGCATAGATAACAGACGATCACAACGGAATGGTGAGCAATTGTCCAGATGTCGATTTCCCCTTCACAATGAGCTATATGCTAGAACTGATATCAGAAGTCATTTGATCAAGTGCACAACGGACCTAAGAGAGCTTCTAAGCCATAAATCATAAAGTTTAAGAAATTAAATGAAGGGATCTGGGTTATTGTCCCGCATCCAAGTTATGAAAGAAAGTTTATGAAAGAATGTTTACGTTAAATTAAGTTCCTTTAAACTCATTTATGTAAATGTTCAGATGTCTGCCTGCGTTAAATGACTTTGTTATTACTCAGATTTTACTTGCTGAGCCCCTAGGCTCATTAGCTTTTAAAATGGTGCAGGTGAGACAGTTAAGGGTCAAGCGGAAGGTGGAAGCTGAGACAGCTAGGTGGTGAAGTGTTTATCTATGGACAGCGTTTCCCGTACAATTGTTTTTGTGTATTTTAGGTTTGACTTGGGACGATTTTGTTACGGGCATGCAAAAATATCATTTGAAATTAGTTAAATAGTCTATTAATTTTTTTGAATGTTTATGGGGTGGGGAGCTCTGTGAAAAGTTGTAGTAATTAATTTTGATGATTAATTTCTTGTTCATAGAAGAATTCTTGGTGTGATAATTGTTTTTTATTAAGACCGCTGGTATTTACATTTTCCAATGAATAATTTTGGGAAGTTAAGGAAACAAAGCGATATTTCATTACCCGTCCTCCTAAAATTGTGTAATCACCTTTTGACGATAAAACAATCTTGAACATCTTATCATTAACTCGTGTTGGATTCAATTTTTATACGACTAATTAATTATAATCAAGAAAAATATTATGTTATCAACATTAACTTTCAATATATCATTACACCCTTCACCATTTTAACCGCACCGATGATCAAGTGGTAAATTTCAGTAATTTCAATTAGAGCATTAATGAGCTTAAACTGATCAGTTAGCTAAACTCTACAAGTTTGCAAACACGATCTAAGTACGCGAGCGAAGTTGGGGAGAGTAGAGCTCAATAGCCATGCATAACTGTGAGCTAGATAGTTCTTCTCATTTTGTTACGGTTCGAGCTCGACTCAATCACATCACCTGGTGGATCCGCTTTTTCAATGAATGTGTTATTGTGTATGTAATAGTAATTCTCCGGCCTTATTTTTTTTACTTTAAGTCTTGTTTTTCGACCTCGAGGAGAAAGCGATGGCTATATGGGTTAACCTATCTTGTGCACGTATTCGTGTAGACCTCGGCATACAGGAGGCTCCCAATCAATTCATAAGCTACTTACCACTACCCCTAACAGCTGTCCTCTGAACAATTAGTTATCGTTCATTGTCATTGGGCTATATCAACTCACATCATTATTATAGGTTTATAAAAAACTAAAATCATCAAATAAAAATTACCAAACCAAATTATAGATAGCATAACAAAGCTAAAATGTACCAAGATATATCTAAGACGATAACATTGTCCAAGAATGAATGATGCATTAATATTTTTGCCTCCTTTCTTGGCTTACAAACAATGAAAGATACCTAATTAAAGCTTTGATTTAGCTTTGCTTTCATGCAAGAAAATCTTTGATATGTCCGTCCACAAACTTTTCGGCGCCGGCCCACAATATTCTTGTCTCCACACGTGCATCTTATTTATTTAACCTTTTGAACTGATAAATCTTGTCATTTTGTAATTGAAAATCATGCTTATTTTGGAACGATAATAGTATGTTATCTAATGTTGAATCTTGTCGAAATATAGTATATAAATTTTAGAAAAAGTCAATTAAATTAGTGTGAATCAACTCCTATAGCCCCGATTCTTTATGTCAAAAACATATATAAATTTGAAAAATCTTCAACATGTATTTATTATAGGTAGTCAAATGATTACATTCGCTAGAATGTTTGGCTTTGAAAGTTTAGGAAGGATGGTCCCACTTATATACATGCATGGCGTGACACTTAAACATGAATTAATAATAATTGATTTCATTTTTTATCACTTGGCTAATTATTATATTTTCACAAGTTTCCAAGCCCGCGTCGATGTTGGTCGGCATTGGTCAAGCTTTTCGGTCTCACTCAAAAACTCATTTAATCTTGAGACTAAAGAATAGGACACGACATGTAAAAGTCCAAAAAAAGAGACATCAACGTGTTAAGGTTTTGTTTTTATTTTAAAAAAATAAATAAAATTGGAGTGTATCGTTTTCACAATCATTTTGTTTTCAATAATAGGACAACTTTTAGACAACTTTTATCAATCAACACCAATTGTTTTAATATACGAATAAATAGGTGAAGAGAAGTTTTCGCCAATAAAAAACACTATTGACTTCAACTACCCCTAGAATATTATCCTATTGATATCACAAATATCTATAGTCTAGGAACCCTAGGTATGAACATCCTCGAGCTCTCATCTCGGGGTAAGAGAAATGAACCAATGGTCGTGTACTCCTCAATATTTCCAGCCAACACGTCATTGATAGCGTTCTATATGTACCGACAACACACCACGAGCGGTACCTCCTCACAAAGCAAGTTGTGACGAATCTAGACCGACGACGCAACCTCGATATAAGAGGTCTAATATTGGTAGACGTCTCATCACAACCACTTGATCTTCTTGTCTAGCTAATGATTAGTCAACACTGATAAAATCTGCAAGACCCATACTTGAAAATGATTTTTCGTGAAGCATGCACGCAATAACTGCTAGACCCATACCCAAGTATGATTAGCTAAGTATCATACACGCAAGGTCGTCCAGCCCCTCCTATAAATTACCCAAGTATGTTTCGGTTTACATTCATTCAATATTCTTATACATTCTCAGCTAATACTCATCATTATTACTCCCGACCTCTCGATCTGATTTAAGAATTGAAGGAGTTTTACCGAAAACATTTTCGATGCCCTCTAATTAACTAGTGTTTGTGATTGTAGGTCGCTAAAAGAGAAACGCACTATCTTAGCTCATTACTCGAGGAGCGATCTACCAACCTCTCGATGTGATTGTTTGACGTGATGACGGCTTATTGGTCATGTGAAATTCGATTAATTATATATATATATATATGTTCTTAAGAATAAGGAAGCTCATTGAGTTAAGGTTAGATATAAAAAAAAATTGTATAAAATGGTTAGAAATAATATAGTTGAATATGCTAAAATATTTAACATGTATGTATAATATGAAAAGAAAATGCTCTTTTTCTGAACATTATATTTGTTAAACTGAATTATTCGAATACTTCGGTTTTGAATCTTAAATATCAGTTAAAAAACCAGCTTGGTTATTGGTTTTCGTATTGAAAATTCGGTTAACCAGACGGATAATATTTGTTATATATAATTTATTTTAAATATAATGTGTTATTATGATAAAGGTATCATATTTCAATTAATAATTTTGTATATAATTTTTACTTTTAAATATTTTTCGATGTGGTTAATTCGTTAGCAAAAATAAAATAGATCGGATAGATTAAAATAAAACAATTAGTTAATAAACCTGATTTCAGTTAATTCGGTTCAGTCATTAGCCAAATTAACCGAATATGTTCGTGATAATAAAATCTCATTCTATGTTTCTCTTTTCAGCTAATTTCACTCGCTTTTTTTAGTGATATATGAACAGTGTCTAATAAGAAATTAAGAATACTTAGATAATGGGCCCACCGTATTGGGTCCATTGGGCTTATTAAAGGACAGAAGGCCATTGATAATTATTAGTTAAACGTACAAATTTGGACATGATAAAAAACATGGATTCGAAAGAAGCCCAATTAGTTTTTTTAATAATAACTATAATTTTAGCCATTTCAATTTTTTTTTATTTATGTTGGGTCCACCCTCTTGACCCATATCATATCTGAATCATACACAAAATCCAACAAGTTTGACCCGTTAGATTATATGACAATTAGGTTAACATTATATTACAAAATATAACTTCAGATAATACGATCATAACAAAAAAACAAAATACAAAAAAAAAAACAAAGCAAATACAAGTTAAGACCTTATCAGAATCTCCCCAGTGAAATTGATCAGTAAACACTTTATTTTTTAAGATTTTCCTCAGAGTCAAATATCGTAAGACATGCTAATAAAAGAAGTTTAATTAATTAGGAAGTGTGATATATGTATCCTATAAAAGAATTGAAGCTATGAAACAAGATTTCAGGGGGATAAAAGTTTTAGAGCTCTTGCAGTGGTTGTTCCGTATGATGTTAATAATCATTCATTAATCAGAAATAAGTTCTGGTCATACGTAGGTCATGCAATGTAGACAAGGAATTATCATCGAATCGAATTGAGAATTATTGCTAAACAGCTTATACGTAAAATAATGTTATCTTTCAAGTAAACATTGGCGTACGTACAATAAATAAATCATTCGATGTCTTAAAAACTTTCATGATTCTCCCAAAAAAGAAAAAAAACTGTTGACAAGAAAAAATTGTCACCATCCCACTTGCAAATCATGAATTTTTTAGAGAGTGGCCCATCATAACTGGGAACATATGAAATAATACAAACAAGCTAATTATTTTGCTCAATATTTCATTTTTATACACTGGGAAAATAAATAAGACCATTCTTCCAAAATACATCAGTAAAATCATGCTATTATAGATCGGACACATCCTATTCGTGCGAGACATCAGACTCAATGATGCCATATGATGTGCTTGCATCATAGATTTTTACACAATGTATATAACTGGACCCAGAAAATGCAGCAGGATCCATTGCCTAATAACTAATGCCTAAGTTTCATGATTATATGGACTCTTTTCAAGAATCGTATATCCTGACTGAACTCCTGATTGATTGCCTGCATACCGGACACTTGGGTGATACTTCACGCTCAACTGATAGTGCACAACGTTGGCAACATACAAGGTGCCCGCATGGAATAAAAGCAGAGCGACGCCTTCTGGTTAGGCAAATTACACAAAGCTCTCCGTCCGGAACATCTGCGGACTCTTCTTCTGTAGCCACCACTTGAGATGAATTATCTGTATCATCACGTTGCCGTCTGGCTTCTCTCTGTTGTCTCCATGCTTTCCATTTTACCCAATTTCTGAATGGTGCAATAAACAATTACATCGTGAAAAATGCTATTTTGTTAACCTTTAGGTTGTTACGAATGGGTCCATCTCCAGTCTTACCGATCAATTGTGTCATTTTAGCCCCTTCAAAACCGTGAAGGAGTGCACACATTCTCATATCCACCGAGATTAACATAACTATCAACTCAAGCAGTCTAAAAAAAGGAACCGATGACTTAAAAGCACACTATACATAAATATGAACAGATGTATTAAGGAATCAGTGTCAAGGGAGGTGAAGTGAAGGATAAAAGAAGGTAATTTAAACTTTTCCCTCTTATGCCAACATCTGACAAAGGTTATAACCCCTTTAAAAAATAATAATAAAATTAAAAATAAAATAAATAAATAAAAAAGCATCTGACAAAGGATATAAAGCATGTTATATGTTCTCTAGGGAATGTATTGAATTCTAACAAGTCATGGTTAAGAGTTATTAATACCTTGCAACAGAATAGGTGAGGACAGCTATTCCCAGGGTACCAAATATTAGTCCACCCCACATTAGCACTTTACTTTCGAAGGAAAGATCTGATATCATCTGCTCCTTGGTCATTTCAGATCTGCATAAATCTTTGCAACATTCAGCTCTCTAGATTTGATTTAATGAAACAAAAAACATAGAAAATAGTGATGCAGCCACAGTTTCACAAACACACAGAAGCATTAGTAAAAATAAAATACATTAGGTATCACAAATGATCAAATCTTTGGCTTAAAAAAAATTCACCACAATTTTCAAGATTGATATAGCCAGAATGCTGCAATATAGCTATGGCTGCATGAGTGGGCCACCAAATAAATTATTAAAGTGGATTTCACTCATTTTCCTTTTTATAATATAGAATAATTACAGATAATAGTGTTCCCCAATAATTTATTGGCAAACAATTTTTTTCCAGTAAAAAGTCTATAAAATAGGATATTCATATCCTCAGTATACACAGTTATTGCAACAATAACCCAAGAAGAAAATTTCCTTACAGAAAATAAGGAAGATCTTTGCATGATTTGATCTCAGGAATCCCATCTCTAAAACTGCATATACCAACAACTGTCACATCCTTTCCAAGAGGAAGTATTTTCTCTTCGTCCAGCAGACCAACCTGCAAGATATATAGATAAAATTTAAAGGACAAGAAAAAAGCAGCTCAAGAAAGTCTTATCATGGGACATTCATTTACTCATATTGAACGCACAGGATACTTATTCCCGAAAAGCGCCTGCAAAAAAGTACTAGGAAAAGCATTGATAGGATGCACATGGCGGTAGACTGTGATGAGCGGTAATGGATGTCTTGAACCTTCCATATTGACATGAACATAAGCAGATTGTTTTCCCGCTTCAACGAGAACAAAGGGAACCTGATGGGAAAATGTAATTCGTTATATCAATATCAACATTGATGGTGCTGAACTGTTTGAGAAAATACAGAAATAATGATATAGCAAACCATGAGTTTAAAAAGGAGGTAGGAAATCAATAACTGCCAATTCTCGCATTTTATCATATTATCACCCAAAATCAAGTGCAAATAAATACTGAAATCTTAACAAGTTACCATTCTAATTGAGGACGAGCCTTTCTCTTTCCATGTAGGAAACAATGAGCGTAGATCTGTAGTCCATCCAAGTATTCCACTCCATTCATTGTATATATACTTCTCGAAATTAAAACAAAAATTAGAGAAATAAATCAATTAATAATAGAAAGTGATCGTTTCCTACTAAAAAATATAGAAACTGAAAGAAAATGAAAAAATATTTGTTTCAATGCTACAAAGGGTATACACTTAAGTAGACTGTCATTCCTAAGCAATGGTCATATACAAGTTGGCATCACGGTATCATAAGTTTCAACAGTTAGTTTTTCATGAAGTCATGGTTACCACTTACCCAATAAGAAAACTTAGTAATGTGCTTCATGCGGCTACAAGAAACAGCAAGCACAATATTACAACAATATCCAAAATGAAGCCAGCACTCCATATATAACCTTCTGTATATTTATCTGACTATTCAAAAATTAGATATTCATGGATAACTCAATTCTCTCAACATCTTCGATACAAATGCTTCAAAACTTTCGCACCATCGATCCATATAAACTGCAAACGCTAGAAGTTACTATTTTTTTCTTCAACAAATCACCTTTCAATTCAACTTCCAACAGACGACTCTAGTAATTCACACACAATTCCACCAACACAATTCATCAACATAAAATCACCAGATACAATTCAAAACTTTTGTCTTCTCCCATGCACCGAAATTTCAAATTGAACTTTCAGGGAACATATAAATTGAAGAAATCAAGCTAGAACAACTTTTAAAGAGCCAACAGCAACATCAAGTCATATAGAACCAATACAATACGAAAGAAATGAAACATACAGTTTGAGTTTGTTCTAATATAACGCCTTTTTCTCCTGACTCGTGAGAAACAATCACATCATTCCCATAACCCCTAAGATTCGTCCATTGCCCATTCACTGCAGATTGCGCCTCGACGATACCCCTAACTATCACAATATTTCCACCATCCTGACTGTTCGACTGGCTTTCGCAATTTTGAGAAGAATTTACCGGAATTTTATCGTCTGAACAGAGTGACCGGAGATCCGAAATATGAGAGTAAGGCAATTGGTGAATTTTCCGGATTGCGGATGATGTGACAAAAAACTTCCGGATGCAGCGGAACGCGACGTAGGCAAGTCCAACTCCGAGGAACGCACCGTCGGCCGTGAGCGACAGCTGCAACAGAACAGTAGCTACCGCACGATCGCGTGCGGACATCGAGCTGACAAAGCTGAGTTTCCCGATTGATTTCGCGCGTGTACGTGAATTTGCCTCTCCCACGTCGAAAAATGGAGAGCGGAATGGATAATCACCTTGTTATTTGTTTATGTTTATGGGCCATGAGATGCACAATGGGCTTGAACTAATGCCCAATTGTAAAATTATCATGTGAAATGGACCAGCTATTTTGATTATCGGGCCCGCTCATACGTTTCAAGACATTTATAAATGCTTTTTATTGTTTTAATATCAATATTTTTGCCATTTTACTATTAACATTGGACCAACTATTTTGATTTTAAAATATTGCCATTAATACCATTAGTTGTGAAACGTTGAGTCCAATGGATAATATAGTCGATTCGGGGATTATGCATGGGAGAATCATAAATAGGCATTCATGTCTAAAATGACGTAGGTTATGAATGTGAGAAACGAACTCGGAATTCAATTTGCACTTGGAAATTATACAAAAAATTGGGGAAATGCAATGTTGGGATCCAAGCAAGTTTCCTACAAGAATCCAGTTATGAAGATTTAATCGGTCGGAACTTGAGATATAGACCACTTCAATTAGACTTCTTTTTTTAATCTTTACAATATGTGATTATTTATGTATTTTATATGTGATTCCTTTCTATGGGTATATGATTTGGGTTGACTCTTTGATCTAAAAGGGCCCGATCGATACATGCTATAAACTCAAGGTCATCTATTCTACTAACCGTGCCAAGAATTCAAAAAGATGTGAACCAAATCCTTAATATAAAGCCTAGTACTTGTATCAAAAACAAGAAAGCCCCATATAGCTAAATATAAATCCCACATCTCATATATGTGCTTATTCCAGTTTAGCTCATATTTGGTCATCAACAAGTTGGGCTTTTATTCAAACTATGTCCAAATGCACATTAAGTTTGAAAATATAGAAGCCCGTGAATTGGCTGAACCCATATAGTATGTAGATGGACCTTTACATTTAGTTATTTGGGTTCTCTTATTTTTTACTTGTGCCAGGCTTTGTGTAGTTTGGGCTCCCATATTTTTGGTGAAAATGGAGCAAAATGGAATACATGCAGCAGCCTGGGAACCGGGCTTTATATTTTGAAAACATTTATCATCTGATAGGATTTTTGACGATATTGGAAAATTTGTTTGCATTCTATCTGAAGAGTGATATTGAATGGCGGAGAGAATGGCTTTTGGTGAGTATAATCCAAAAGGGTGGTTTTTGCTTTGGGCATTGCAATCAGGAGTTGTTGTGAATATATTTGATTGTTGTAATCTTATTTGTTTGTGAAATGTTAGCCTATGACAGGTTAGCATACAAGAGGGTTAACCCCTGTATAAGTCAGATGTTCATTGGCTTATACATGTTTTAAATCGGGGGAGATGCGCGGATAGGCAGGAATTTGGGGAATAGGACTTATATAATAGCCCGACTCTCAGGGCATATTCCCAAAATATTTCAGTGGGAAATATGCTCTACACGAGAATCGAACTCGTGAAGTCGAAGAGGAGAATCTTATGTCATCCCAAGTTTTATCAACCCATCTCTTTCCTGAGAGCGATTGTTGTAATCTTATTGCATTCGGATTACTTGAATTTTAATTATGGGTGTATTTGGTGTGGATGCCTTTTTTGACTTGTTTTGTAAGTGTTTTTCCTTTCCTTGTAAATTTTCCGTTTTGGGCATACTGGCGGGATTCCTATATTACTTAGCATTGGGTCAATTGTATTTCAAGATTTTGTTGATTTTATATTCATCAATTGGTTGATCACTTATTTTCTTCTTTTTTAGACTGATTTGAACAGTGCGATCTTACAAGTGCATTTTTCAAATATTTCATCTTAGAGAAGACAAATATAAGGTTGAAGTTAGATTTGAGTAATTACAAATTTATGATTTTACTTTTTTTTAATCGTTTATTGCCTTAAATAAATGACACTTCGATTTAATCTCTTATTTATTTGTACTGTAGTTATACTCGTCATAGTGGATTTCAAAATATGAAAACTCGTATCAAATTCAGGGCACCACAAAAAAATTAGTATTGTCAGACAACAATATTAATGTAATGCTCGGAAATTTTCCTATTAACAATCGCATGCCTTTGTACTTTATTTTCGTTCGTAGTATTATCTTCATTGCATGATTACGCTATAAAGATTCATCTAAATTATTTAATGATGAGTTCTTTTAGAATTTTAGTATAGACGATACATGCCGGAAAGGCTTCATCTTCTTGGAAGCCTTGTGCTCTTGGTTATAAGTTTCTCAAAGAAGGGCAAGTACAAGGTCTCTTTGAATGCACGTTTCAATCATATTATTGCAAGAATGTATAGATTCATGTATTTCAATGACTTTGAGACCTTATATGGTGTTTAACGTGACAAGTTTGCTTGCATCTTCACTACAAGGCTGCCTAGGGTCTGCATGATGAGCAGAGACGAGAGGGAGGTTGAAAACGTGAGGGTCTAGGGTCCCAAAGGCTGCATGGTTAGTGAGGGCTAGGGCTGGACAAGTCCATGGTTCAGTTTAGAGAAAGGGTCAGTGGTCGTTGGTGGCATGGAAGGGCCAAAGATCGAGTCTACTTACTCTCGCCTAGCCACCATTCGGCCTTTGCATGGAATAGGCGATTCAGTTGCGTTTTGGTTAGGGTTAAGTCTTGTGGTTCGTGGGTCGATGTAGGTTGGTTAGGTTTGAGTCTATGGGTCATCCAAGGTCGGTGCTGGTGTTTGGTCGCGTCTGGTAGGCAAGGGAAGGGACTGGTTACGAGCTGTAGGTTGAACCTGCACTTGTCAGGACTAGATTCCAAAAAAGTATTGGGACGTCTTTCCAACCTAGTACTATGGTTTTTATTTACCTTGATCAAGCGACTTGAGGTTGAGGGACCACAGTCGGGAAATGGATTCACAAGAAAACATTTTAGCGAGTTTATTTCACGTGCACGAAATTAAAAAAAAATGATTTGAGAAAAATCATGTTATGCATTTAATATTTAAGAAAAATCTATTTGAGTATAACTATGTTACTGCATGTGACTGTATTCTTTAGTACTTGTTAACTCTTTTAGACTCACTACGTTTGATTGGTTCAGATGTCGCGGAGATTGAGATCGATTGGTATGATCTTTGAACGGATAGCAGTCCAGCGTAGCACACAACCCAACGACCTTCCGTTTCTCCGCAAAAGTTTGATAGAATATTTTATTTATGCATGAATTGATTTACATTAGTCGATGATGATATACTCTTTTGAGTTGTGACTTTTAAATTCAATTGGGGATTTGTCATTTTGAGGATTTTGAATTTTTCCTAATACTACAACCATGTTTAAATTCCTGAAAATTTTACATACTTGTATCATATTGAAAAATTTTGCGTTAATTATTTTAAAAATAATTGAGGGTGACACAGCAAATAGATATGCAATAGTACGTATATAACAGCAGACATCTCAACAAGTTTATGTAATATGTTTAATTTTTACTAATTTATTCAAATGTTTAATTTAAGAATTAGTTCTTTTATTTATAACAATTGAATAGCTCGCACAATTGACTAGATACAGTGCTCCTAGCACAAGGATGACACAGCAAATAGATATGCAAGATATAAAATCAGGTACACTCAACAAGACAGGGGCAATATTTACAGGCTAAAGGCAAAGCGACTGACCCAAGTTCACACCCGTAAGCGCTACGGTTCCAAGAAAAAACAAGGAAATAACATTGGACCTTTATAGAAGGGACAGTCAATACAAATGTGCAGAGAGACAAAAGGGGCTCACATGAAGTAGGATTATCATACATCCCTCTAAACCTCAAGACAAACGCCACGGTTTAACAACAAAACCATGATAACAACCACCTAAATATTAGGTTGCCTTTCTCTGTCTCAATCATCAGCTTCATCGTCATCGTCGTCGTCATCTTGTTCGCCATCATCGTCATCACCTTCTTCAGATTCATCGTCATCGTCATCCATCTCAAATTCCTCTTCATCAGGCTCCTATAGGCAGAAGGAAAAACATAAAATAAAAGACGAAAACCAATAAAAAGCAAGAAGAATATGGAGTTGAGCATGCGAATGCTTGCATTTGCTTGTAAGAAACAAGTTCTAAAAAGGAGTCCAAAAGGAATTGTACATTGTTAAAATATGTGAGAGGGTTGGGCCACAGATCATCCTTGATGATTTCAGCAACCTGATAAAACATAGGTTTCAAAATATAAGAAACAAAAATGCTGTTGCAACTACTGATTTAAATCACCCAAGCTCATAAAGAATTGTTTAAGATGACTCAGGCCCAATGTACCTCGTCATGAATTTCAACCATGTCCCCTTTATGTTGGGTGTCGTTGAACCATGTAAAGAAGCTGCATTGCACAACGTAATTGAGAACTGACAGAACGTTAGAAGGCATGCATGGTGCAAACTAACATTTATAATTAATAACTAAAAAGGGATTCTATCTCAAATGGACCTGACTCAGTAAAGTACATCTTTTTTTAAAAAAAAGACAATCTTAGTAGTATTGTGCTATACAGCAGTAACCACTTATAAACAAAATATGCTGTCAATATCAATGTTAATGAACACCCGTAAATATCTTCACAGTAAAGAAAATTATGCATAAGCCACTATTGATTTCCAGTAGAAAGCATTGGAGGAAATTCAGAGATAATTTGTTCCAAGGGAAAAATGCCAAGGAAAAAACATATAATCGTCAGAGAAAATTCAAGAAAAATAGTATCTTACTCATTTATGATACTCAACTACGCAACTGAGAAATCCAAATTAGTAAGTTATTTTGTGAGAAAAATTGGCAGGGAACATTGATTATCACCAACTCCATAACTCCATAACACTCCTTTGCAAAATTACATCGCAACAGAACATTAATGGGAAATCTCGTACAAAAATATGATAAGCCCCGATATGCAAACTCTATTTTTTGCCATGGCACCGATGATCTATATATAAGTTGAAGATGTGTCTGAACTTGTGAAACAGTTATAGATGATCAACTCTGTCAATGATAAACTCAGGCCGCTAGATTGTTAAGGAACCGAGTCTCATCTCCTACCATATCAAGGATGGAAAACAATTAACGCAATAGAGAAGGATCAACCTTTCCTCAGAATGAGATCGCTTGTTTCCTTTATTATCTTCAGCAACACCGTTAGGAATTCCCTACAGAGCAAAGCATACAAAAATAAATTATACAGTAAAATTTTCATATTCTTTAAATCCAAAAATTCGAAAGCTTACCATGCCTTCTTTCCACTTTATTGCTGTGGCAGTGATGGTTGTCGTTCCCTCCTCGCCAAAGGTAACAGACTTTCTAAGCTTAGTATCTTCAAAATATGGATTGGGTTTGAAATTCTGCAGGGAAAACCAAAGAATTATCGTGAACAATCTACAAATTTTTTAGCTAAACTTCTACAGGAAAGAAAAATTTGGAGACTCACAAATGTAATCGAGTATCCAGATTTTACATCTTTGAAATCTTCCACTTCAAGATTATTCAAGTACTTGAATATCTAACGGAAACAAAGGAAGAAAGTGATCACATTAGGAAAAAAAGATCATATGTTTATATAACACAACTATTCATTATTCGTACAAGCTTTAGTAAGAGTAACAACTGCTTAAAAGTGAGAAGACAAGGTACAGTGAAGACATACAAGTAAAACACATAAAATTGCTTCTGTGTTTACTAAAGTCTTTAGAGAAGCAGAAAAGATAAAACTTGAACCTTCTGGTCTTCTTCAGTCAAAAGCTCACTGAGGGCAGGGTGACTTAGGAACTGCAAAGAGAGGGCAATTGTCAATCACAGAGAAACAGACATTTTTCAAGTGGTGAAAGGTCTTGCCAGATAGAAGTTCGCTTTTTCTTGAAGACTAACCGCAGTCAACCAAAAATCAGGGATGGATTTTATCAGGTCATTTCTCTTATCATAGACAGGCTTGCGGATCTCATTGTACTGCTGTTCCACTTCCAAGACTTTTTCACTTGCTTCTTCATTGATCTGAAAAAGCACAAAAAAACATAATCGTGTCAATTAGTGTCACCTGACTTCTACTTGTGTCTTTCGGATCACTTACAAATCGGAACGCACTCAAAATGGAAAATCAATCTACTGCCTCTAAAGCTAATAAAATGTACACACTGTCCCTGAAACTCCTCGGGAGAATTTATGCCACTATCAACACCACAAGTTAACACAGACCACTGTCACCAGAAAACAGAATGACAATGCAGCACAAAGCCAAAATGCACATTTAATGATTGATTGTACATAGATACCAATTCTAAGAAAGATAAAAAAAAAACCACTGCCAATCTGTGAGGAGTAGTAACTCCTTAGCAATGTTTAACGGCAATGATACTACATCAATATTTCAGATTAGTGTCTGCAAGATCCTAAAAGAGCTAATCAGAACGTTAGACATGAAACGAATAACTTGCAAAGAAAATGTGAAACCGCAACACAGTTTTGAGTGCCATATCATGTAGCATGGAAATTGAATTATAGAGACAATAAAAGAATTACAAGATCTTTCAAGAAAGTAAACATATTTTTTTTATATGAGTCAGTAAAATCTAGCGCACACATGAGGCTAAGAGATAAAATGTCTGACACAATTTTAAGATCAAAATCTCAGAATTATGATGAACAAGAATATATCACTTTCATGCTAATCTCCAAAACAATCTTTAATGAATGCACGCAAAACTCTATATTAGTAGGTAAGAAAATGTGAAAGTCATATGAGAAGCTAGTACACCATACATAACAGATAAAGTGATTTACGAGAATAATCGCTTACAGATTGTGATGGAAGATATACGACTCTCACGCTATTATTTATGATCTTCCACATTTTTGAAACTGCGAAGGAAGATATACGACTCTCACGCTATTATTTATGATCTTCCATATTTTTGAAACTGCGAAATGCATTAACACACCCAATCCAATATACTATCAATTTAAATTGTTCAGGATTTTTAGAATATATTTTACACATGTCGTTCGAATGAACATGTATTAGGAACTAGAAATTTCTTACGTGCATGTTGCTTTAGACTCCTCTTTTAGAGGTCTCTTGTCCATTTTTGTAACTATTTAATCTTTATTATTACTATGAGTTTGTTGTTCCTATCAGAAAAAAAACCCACCACTCTACATAACATTAACTCAGTTCAGAATTCAAAAAAATGCATCCACAGGACCAATCTTTTAATCAACCTTATCCGCGAATGCCGGAGTCCGTGGTTTGGAACATTAATGGTATTGATTTAATGAACAATGCAACCTTCTAAAAAATTCTTCACATCTATAGTAGAACACCAGATAGCGATCGCATTTGCGCTCGACATTTAAAAAGAACGAAGAAAATAAATGAAAAATGCCATACATAAAAATCTTGAAGTTTTCTGGTGGATGCAGCTGAAAAATGAACATAAGCAAGAGAAATCAATTCCAGGACAACTGAATAGATATATAATACCTTTTCAAGCTCGTCCTGAATTTCCTGAAGCTTCTCAATAGAAAGAACCAGGTCTCCATCAACGTGGTCCGCGCCGTTGTTTTCTTCCTCCGCTTGCCCCAATTTCTGCTTCTTCCCCTTGTCCACCCCCATAGCTTCTTTGCAACCCTAGAAATTGGAGGAAGTAAAGACTTTTGGTTTTGGGTTCCGTTGTTTCCACACAAGGGCTTTTCTTAAACCCTAAATAAAAAAAAAAACCTTTTCATATCGAACAGCCTATATATAGTGAGAGAGAGGGATGGAGTGGGCTCACAATTATTGTCATCATTACAACCAAAATTGTTCTAATTTCGGTGTGATTTCCAACTAAACATGAAAATGGAATGAAATCTAATATGTTTGGGCTTTCACTATGAAATGGTATTTCGAATCGACTCTCTTAGAAGTTAAATTTTTTCTCAGGAAAAATAAAAATAACACTGAATTAATAAAATAATCAAACTATCTGCTAATGAAATATATGCTTCAATAGCTATCGAGCGATTTTATGTAGGACTATTAGTTAGAAATGTACAATTAAGTTCTTCAATAAAAACGGAAGGCTCTTTGGGGTTGAGTTCAGACTATATATTAATAGAAACCAGAGCGAATAATTGGAATCCCATTTTTTATAACTTCTTAAATAATATATTCAAATTTCAACAGTCGAACTGATAGTTTCGATTTTACGAATACGTTTTTTTTTTTTATTTGAAGTGGTCATTTACATTCAAGTGTATAAGTCGTTAGGTGATAAATAAAACGAACAGATTGTATCGAATGATCAATCATGGTTCAAATAATCTTTATTGATATGTGACAATGTTTATGTAAGTCTTAGTCTTACGAAACAAAAAAGACTGCATATATCGTCAACGTTAAGATCTGTGCTCACATTTCAAACTTCCCTTTATATATGTGAACTTATAGGTTAATCATTCATGCAGCACAACAAATGACTCATAGTTTCTCCAAGTATATGATTTTCAATTTTTGATATTTAACTATGTGTTTGGTGGTTTGGGTGACATTGAATTTTAGTCCATGAAGTATGGTTCGGGGTTTGAACCTTGTGAATCGATAAGATATATTTTGGAAAAGTGCTCCATGATATTCCATTTCCAATCGATTGAGATCAAATAAGAATGTGAAAAACGATATCTACATTTATAAAAATATATATTCAATACAAGGGTAATCTATATTTATATATTTCATATATATGTGACATTCATTTTTCTCGACATGTTCTAATTTTACACTCGACAGAGAACTAAACAACAAATTTATAAAGTGTGGGAGAAGTGAATGGAAAAATAATCCGACCACAAAAGGGACCATGTGTATTCACGTACGCACATTGATATATATCATGAAAACTGATTTTTTTCCACATTTATGACCGACAAAAATCTGATATGTAATCCCAGTAGATTTATAATATGGAATGACATATTCTATAAATATTCTCCATATTTACCATTGACCAAAAATTCTCAAAATCTCATCAATATCAATTATTCCATTCTGGAGACAATTTGTATCACAAATTTAATTAAATCCTCGTCAACTTCGAATTCAAAAATTGTCATCCAACTTAAAATACTATCATCATTTCAAGTTTTTTTTATCAAAAGAAAATAACTTCCTCCATGATGGAAACGAAAAGGCCGGTGTCGTGAGCTCTCACACAGCTCTGACACCGGTTCATGGATCGAAAACACAGATTACGTGCATTTAAAAATCGTTTTGACAAACAGCACTAAAAATCCAAACGGAAGATCGCGCATGAGCTGGATCAGTGCGGAGCAGCGCTGCGATCTGGTCTGTGAAAACTTAAGCTACACTAGCTCTGATTCTTGAAAGGTTGTAGAACCGAGAAATAGATCAGGGATAATTGAAAATCATGTGGAAAGAAACCCGAAATATTTTCTGAAAATTAAAATCTTAAAACTGGTTGAAAACATGAAAAATACGAGATGCAGAAAGCTGTAAACAAAACTGTAAAAGAAAATACGCTGCAGGTTTGTTTCTGGAAGTTCGGAGCCCAATCTCCTACGTCTTCCCTTCTTCCATTACTGGAAGGATTCACTAGACGATCAAATCTTACAGCACTCTGTACAGACCCAATCCAACAGCCCTCGGCTGCGATAACTCTTAGCACTCAATCAGCTCACAGGCTATGTGACTTGTCTAACACTTCTTTAAGGTCTATGTGAGAAAGACTACAATGATATGTTTGTTTGTGATTCACTCAGCTAATCTTTGTAGCTCATCTCTCGAAACTGTGAGTGAATCTGTGTGTGAAAAGTTTACAGTGTAAGCTCACTCTCTCGTATATTTTCTCACACGCTGGAAAGTGCTTCTTTGAAAGCTGATATTTGTTTTCTTCCCTGGTTTGTGCAGTCGATTATAGATGATGCGTTAAAGCTCTCGGCAGTGCACCAACTCACACCTGGGCACTAGCTCAGCTTGTACATCAGCTGCCACCTGAGTGTATAAACTCTCGACTGTTGCACATGGCACTTGCTCTCTGTTTCGGTTTTGTGCCTCTCTTGTATCTCATGCTTCCTCTGTTCTTAGTCTTCTGCATATATAGCCTCTGTGCAATTCTGTCCAATGAAAACAAATTTGTAGCCGTTAAAAAGGATGCTGTAAAGTTCTGACAAAGTTGTACTTTGTGTCATTTATCATTTAATGTGATTGCAGGCTTTGTTGACTTTGGACACTTTTCATTAATGCATTATAGACATTGTAGACTTTGAGGTCTATCTTGATTAGACAAATTAGTTTGTCTTTTAGTATTCTAAATAAAGCTTGTACAAACTAATTCGTCTGAGTTGGTCTTTCCTGAGACTCCTCATCTGGTTTGCTCTTCTCTAAGATGCTCTGATCTGATCGCCTCTACTGATCTGTTCTCTCAGCTGATCTCTGAGCTGGTCTCTTGGGTGTCTGCTGGACCAATTTGGCAGTCATCTGCTTGATCAGGTTGGATGCCCTCTACTGTTCCAGCTTAGACACCTTCGCAAAAGCTCGCAGGTTGTCTCTTCCAGCTCGCTTCTGTTCTGTTACAATGCTCTTCTTCAGCCTGCGTCTGATCATAGTCATCTTAGACCTATGAAGACTGATCGAGTACGCCTTGCAAATTTGAATTCCTGAAGAATGTTGTCATTTCCTTTCTATAGAAACACAAGCTTTTTTGATTGCATCGTTTCTTCTAAAAGAACCTGCTAAAATGTCATTCACTAACGCCATCCCTTAAGCCTTAACCAGTTTGCTCCTAATCTGAACCAGCTTGCGTCTCCGAGCCAGCTTGCCTAAACTGAACCAACTTGCATCTAATTTGAACCAGCTCACGACAGAGCTGATTCAGCTTTGGCCTGCATACTTCATAAAGGCGTTAGAAACTTACAAACATGTTTTGTGTTTATCGAAAATTTTAGATGTGATCTGTTTATACATCCAACACTCCAATATTTCTATCTTGGATTTTACCTTTAGTTTTTCACATATTGTACATAGTTTTTCACACATTGTTTCTATCTTTAAGACATAAAATCTTACCCAAAAATTGCAATTTATCAATATTTTTTTGTGTTCACCCTATGCTACACATTGCCTGATTAAAAAAACAATTAAACAAAATGTGGAAGTTAATTATATACTTTTGAATATTACATGAACCACAAATTATCCGAGCAAAGTATATATAAAAGTAATAAAATTAAATGCACACATGTATAACCATATTATATCTTAGAGAAGTTTCTGAAAAAATATTAATTCATTTATAAAATTAAATTACCTGACTATTGTACAATAAAATTTGATTTTAATTTGTTCAGGTCATCCAATATTTAAAGCCTAAATAATATGACAATTTTTTTATGTAAGCAGACATTAAGATAAACTAGTGTCTCTTGTATTCAGCAACGGTTTCTTCTGTTGATTAATTTTATAATATTTTATGATAAATATTCAAAATTTTAGATAAATATAAGAATATTTAGTAATTTCATATATGTAAACTAGATATGGTACTATATTAATATATATAAGTGATGACAAAATTATAATTTTACTTTAGATTTCAACATATATCTCACCTTATCTACTTTTAATGTAAGAATTTTTAATAATTTCATAATGACAAAATATAAATAAGGTGACATATTAATATTATAAAAATGAGGATATAATTGTAACTTAATTTAGATTTCAACAACTTAAATGAACTTCTATATTACCCTTTACTTTAATATATAGTATAAATATACATTAATGAATTACATTTGAAGTTAAAAAATTTCAAATTTGTAATAACAAATCAATTAGTTTGTGCCGTGTTTATAAAATCCACTCGACAACATATATTAATTAAATGCTCAAGGCTCCGTTTGAACACGTTTTATAAAAACGTTTTTAGTGTTTTTAAAGCTAAAAAAACTTAAAGTATGTATGTGTTTTGACAAGATTTTATAAAATATTTTTGAAAAATATTTTTAAAAAACTAGTTTTGAAATATACTTTTTGAATAACAAGTGAAAGATGTTTTATAATGTTTTTAGAATACAAAATATAGGTAAATTTTATGCGAATGGTCAATTAAATTTTTTTTGTTAGAATCATCGTAGTGGATTTTCATCCCAACGCATAATATTAAATCTAGTTTTAATTTTTTTTTATATATTTAGTTTAAGGTAACGGCTCGTGTTTTACTAGATTTGACAAATAAATATCATAATTCATAATTTTTAAAATTGGCACTAAATTAAATTTAGGTGGCATGCAATTGGGTACTATGTTCCAAAGATACGCGCTGTTGATCAATTTTGCTAGATTCCATCTGTGGCTGCGCCCTAAGAAGTTGCATGAACGTAACTGCAATGTAGATTGTGGTGTCAATTAAGGTGTTTGATGAAATTACTGAGCCAAATGTGGATGCTGGGATATGATGCTTTTGGCTATACTTACGGGCACCATGAAGGCGTGGTGGATATGATTCGATGCCTTGATCAAACTTTCTTCTTGCGGTTTGATTCTTATTGGGTAAACGGAAATGGAGGAGTTCGAGCTATTGCGGGGAGTTTTGGAAGAGACGCGGTAATGCCATTGTATTATTGGGCTACTCCCAGCTCCTAGTTAGATAATTTGGATAATTTGAGGAATGACTAGGGGCAGGGGCCAACCCTGCTATCTTTCGAGTCTGTAATTTAATGTACCTGGCTAGCAAAACTCACATTCCAAGAACATAGCCGTAAAGATTTGTTTTTCTTTCATTTTGGGTCTGCCTTGGGTTAGGGGTGGAATGAGGAGAGCTTGATCTGGGTTTTAATCTGCATCGGATGGCGAGGAGAGCTTTCAAAGATATTACGTGATTTTTCTGAGAAATTTTGCTGGTCTACTCACATATTTTGATGCTATATAGAGTCGGGCCATTTTGGTAGAACAAAGAGATGTTTTCTTGACGAATGGTTTTCTAAGTGAAACATCAAACGCAACCGAATACTGTTACATAGTTCAGAATTCTAGTGTCTTGCACTGTTACATAGTTCAGAATTTTATTGTCTTGGAGCTTACTCCGGATTTCTCAGAGCCGGAGAAGAAAGTTCTTCTGGGGTTTGATCATATCAATTCTCTTGATCTCATTCGGTGTCGAATATCTGTGCAGTCAGTGGAAATGGAAGGATGCCAAATGAGAAGATCAATGGTTTAATGGAAGATACCTAAACCTCGGGGTGGTTTACGACTTACGAGGGCAAGTTCATTTCAACTTTTATGGCAGTTCTGAACAAGATCATGCAGCGGTTGCGGAACATTCATCACGATTTCATGGAGGGAGAGTATTTGGTGTGTTATAATATGAACTGAAGTAGGTTCAGGTGTTGGTAATGGGCACCAAATCTTGTTTAAAATGGGTTGAAATGCAATCCTAGTTAGGTTAGTCATAGGTTAAGATTTTTGGGCTATGATAATGCATAAGTAACAATGAGTCTGGAGGCATTGAACGCCAGACAGATTGGTGTGGTGATGATATACATTTCAGTGGTATTTTTGAGCTATGATAATGCACTAGGAACAATGAGATTCTGGAGGCATTGAACGCCAGACAGATTGGTGTGGTGATGATTTACGTATTCACTGGTGTATACCTTATTGCAAGGGCATTCAACAGACACCAGGGGCATGATCCTTTACTCTTAGAATGTTAATGTGCGACTATTTTGTTGTACAAATGCAAGTCTGGAAGGAGGAGGGCCTACAGTGTTACAGTTTAGTCTATCCAGGTAAGTAGTAAGTACTATACTACGACCAAAAGAAAAAAACCAAAAAAAAACCAAAAAAATCTCAAAAGGCTAGTTATAGAATCGTACATACTCAATTATGTTGGTTTTAGATGAAATTTAGTTACTGCATTTTTAAAACGGCACTATAATCGGTCTAAAAAAGAGAAACCAATAAAGGGTCAACAGGAAATAATGAAAACAAAATCACATTATGATTTCATTCCTGATATTGCGATACTTTAGGGAAAAAATTAGTAGTTAGAAAGTAATATGAGTGCCATTATTAAGATTAGAAAATTTATAAGAGGAGTCGAAAAATGTAAAGCAGGCAGAAAAACATTCACACTGACGCGAAACACAAATATACAGTGTCACATAAGCCAATTTAATAAGATTACAGCAATCACAGAGGATTATAGTCATTCTTTGTAATTGCTAGTATCTGCTCATAAATGTTTCTGTATGGGTCTCGTATGCAAAATCATATTTTTGGATTTTCTTACCAAAAGCCACTCTCACATTGAATAACGTTCTTCCAAAACAATGCAAACCAAATTTCTACGCCAGAGTCATGCCACCCAAAATCCTATTCACAAGATAATTTTTTTCAAGCATATAAAGCGTCGTTTCCAGACTGCTGCATGTATTCCATCTTGGGCAAAAACCGAGTCTTTTTCTCTCGTCATTCCAGCATAAAACGACCCTCTTTTGTACGTCTAAAGTTTGAATAACAAGAGTTTTGTTTTCTTGAATTTTGAGTTGTTAACAGAAAATGGCCCCTCCAAGTTCTGAAGAAAGAGACGTGAGCGCTGATGGTGCTTGGAATGCAGAGATGGAGGAGTTGAAGAGAGAAGTTCTTGAACATGGAAGCGGGCTCCTTAAACCTGGTGATTCTATTGAGGAGCTTCTGAGGAAACTTGATGTACTTCCCAATCAGCCCTTTCTCATATAATGAATGTATCCCTTTATCCATGTCTATGGTTACTGCAAAAGATCTTAACTCAACGGGTCTTTGATGGCAAGATTCAATCATTGAGAATTGGTGGTTTTTTCCCCATTCAGAATGTATATGTTTGGTTATCCTTGCTGATAATTTTGTTGTTGACGTGAAGTTTTTCGAGTTTGAAGGTGTTTTGTAATCAAATGCTTGTAACATCATTTGAAGAATGTCCATTCTCAAATCTCTCTGATTCTCAACACTCATCTCGTCAAAGATGTATTATTGTGGAGATTAATTGCAATAATTTGTAAAAATGCAAAATTTTTCTGAGGATAGCTTGTAGGTGTTAATTTCAACTTTCTAGACCGCGGTACAACTGATTTTGATAACTGGATTTCGATGTGATTCAGAATCTGATGTGAACTGGGAAATGATCGATCTTTACATGGTGGATTTTTCATTTCTTTGGTTATGCTTGAAACATTAGAAACAACTCACTTTTGAACTACAACTTCTTATTGGCCTCTCAGAAACTAGAGCATTTTCTTCAACATATAAAGCAAGACCGCAAGCCATTCATAGAAACTGCACTTGAACCTGCCTCAGAGGCACTAATCTCCAATGCCCTTATGGGACATGAGGAATTTGATGTCAAAATTACAGTGGTTTCCTGCATCACTGAGATCATAAGAATAACAGCACCTAAAGAACCCTTTACTGAAGACCAAATGGAGGTAATTCTGAGCAGCTTGTGATGTTGTTCTTCAATTTTACATCTATTAGCTTCGTTGTTATAAATTATACAACACATGCTTTATTGTCTCATCTTCTCCAAAGGTCATGTACAGTTGATCAAATTTTATCTGGTTTTTTCTGCAGGACTATTTTAAGCTTGTTAATACTGCTTACGGAAAATTGCCTTCCCTGGCTGGTCGAGCTTATTCAAAAGCTGTTTCAATCATTCAGGCCGTTTCTACTTTTCATATATGTGTTCTAATGTTGGACTATGAGTCGCATGATCCAGTTGTTGAAATGTTCCACCTATTTTTGGATGGAATTCAGTTAATGCTCTCACACTTTATTTCCTCAAATTTCTATTCGAAACATAAATTTCCCCTTCATTTACTGGCATTTTCTTCCTTGCTGACATTAGATTGACCCATCCACAAGAAATTCCCTTGAGCATGGAACACATAATGGTTTTAATGATTCAAAATGCTGGGGATTCTGAAGAGTTTGTTCTTGAGGCTGCGAAGATCCTTCTTTCTGCTCTGAAGAAGGGAAATGAAGTACAACTGCTCTCATTGTTTTAGAATTTTTTTTTACTTTAATATTTTCATACTGTCTTTTGATCCTCCCATTGTTTTCTTCAGAATGTTTCATCATGCGCTCTCCAGCTTGCGAGAAACGTATTCAAGACATGTGCCAGTGACCTGAAAAACTGTCTCCCAGAAGCTGTTAGACACATGGGAGTAGCAGTTCAGGAGTTCGATGATGTTGTTACATCATCACTGCATGGCATAACTCAAAGTGATGACATGGTGTGTTTCTCTAGTAATTTTGCAGATTATTCATCAATGATAGATTAGTTTTGCATTTTCCTTAGACTGAAAACATGTTTGAAGTTTTAAATTCAATTTGCTTTGATCTTAAATGTAGACTATGGCATATCAGAATAGTGTTTCCATTTTTCCGTCATTCATGTTCTGTCGGAATAATAATGAATCCAAGATTGGAGATTTATCTTTTTCTGTTATTTAGTATATCCAAGAGTTTCCTTTTGATAGGGATAGGTTAGGTTCAGTGTAGTCTTGTTGCCTTTTTGTTTGGATTCTTTGGTTATCATGATGGACCATATATATTGTATTCGATAATGATTAGCGAGTTGGATAGAAAATGATCTCTTCCATATTTGTTTAGCAGTAGCTGGTATGCTCAAGCCGTCCTCCTCTAGTAGGACTCTTTGGATTTTACCCAATCAAAATTCTTCTCTCAACATATCTCTTTTCATCCATCGAAATCAGCCACTATGAATAATCCAGACTAAAAATAAAGAGATACAAAGTTACGGGGCATATGTATTGTTTTCTATTTTAATTAGAATAAGATTGAAAATTGTTTCTTCCATATTTGTTTATTGGTAGCCCGTACGTCCAAGCCATCCACCTCTAGTAGGACTCCTTGGATTTTACCTTAACAAAGTCTTCTCTCAATAAATACTCTCTTATCATCCATCGCAATTGATAGGTTATATAATGCGCCAGATTGAGCAAATTCTGGTTACTGGACTTGAAAAGTAGATATCACTAGTCATGAAGTGGCTGATAAATCCAATGGATCCAAAATTTGATTGGACCATCTATCCTTCAAAAATCTCTCAAGAGATGCATTTTGACTTGTAAAGTTCATTGAGGGAGTAAATGGTTCATGGAGAAGTTAACGAGCTGGTTGAATTATGGCAAGAAATAGATTTATCTTGCACAATATAGATTGGAATAGTCTGCAGACAATATACTTTAACCAATGCTCGAAAAAGGGAATTGTCATTTCTTCGTGGAGTTAATAAGATTTAGAATAGTTTACGGGGAAATTGTTGGAATAAAGCCTCTTCTTTCCATTCATGAAGCTTTTGCGGGAGCCAGATGAGAACTTTAAACGAATCATGCTACATTCCACAAATGTTGAGAATACGCAGCTTGTTCAGATTTGGAAACCACCCAAAACTAAAACCATAATTCAAAGGAAAAAAGGATGTGGTGATCGGTGTGAGAATCTTTATCTTTGTCTTTGAAGATGATGATTAGACGTTGCGTTTGTCTTTGAAGATGATGATTGACGGTTACATGGAGGGAAATGGTCTCTTCTATGTCTAGGTCTGCTTCAAATCCCCAATCACATAAAAAAATTCGTTCTTCCCATTCTCAAATCAAATATTATTCTTTGGCATAATGCCTTGATCATTCTAGTTTCAGTTATTAAAATTATGTGTACCCAGACGTGTTTATCAATAAGGACATTCTCTCTTTCGAATGTAAACATGTATTTTTGCAAAACATTTACAAAAATATCTTTTTTCATCTTGTTCTGGTAATGTTGGGGTCCTGCATGACCACCATATGTCCTTGGAATAAAGTTGTTTATGACATTCATCAATAATCATACGTCTTATGTTGGATCTATCCCATGAAGGAAACTCTGAAACCAATTCCATATTCAAACACTTCTATAACTTGCTTTGAATATTATTCAAACATCTGTTGAAATTCTTATAATTACAGTGGCAATGAAAATTAAGATATCTTGCGTTTACGCTCGTATGCTTCCATCACGCGTAAACAAATAGGATTAAAGGGAAAAATGCCACATTGTTGATGTAACCCGTACTATCATATTTACTAATAAAGTTGATGTTTCCCGATTGAGGCTTTGCTAACTGCCGTGAATCTCATCATAAGACTTATCTTCTAGCTTTTCAATTTGAACTGTTCTAAACTTGGTGAGAAAATTATTTCTTATCCCAAATTCCTTCGTTCTCTTCCTCAAATATTTGGATCCGATATATTTTAGATAATTTTAGCCTAGCTAAGTTTATGAAAGAGCGATTAAGGGTTTGCAACCTCTAAGAATAGTTCTTATGGATTTTCCGTCACAAAAGGTAATTATGGATGTTTTCCTCATAAATTTGTGAATGGAAAATCCATAATCACCATTTTGAGTTTTCCAAAAATTCTCTAGGTCCCTCCTCTCGGGACATTCATCTTCCCAAAGAGTATACAAATGTTGTTTCCCCTCATAGAAGCAATTTTATGTGCCTCGCAGCTCCAATTTTCTTGAAAAACCGGTAATTCCACCTTCATGTTCCTTTTCAAGAAGAGAACCGAGCTAAGGAACCTATTGCGATCCTTAAATTTCTCCTTTAATCACGGGTAGATTTAGGATTTTGGCTCTGGCGGACCACCGCTTACAAAGACTGACAAAATATTAAAAAATACAAAAAGTTTCATAGGGGGAAAAGAATGTTGGGATTCGAAGGATTCGAACCTGGGTGTCACAAAGGCATAAAGCCTTTCATGCCACTAGATACATGCTCTTTTCGATTGAGATCCTCCCCTGTTTTTCACTCTCTTGTTTCATATCTAGAAGAGCTGGCCATACACTGGTATGACAGCTAGACCCTACCATAGTTCTCTTACAGTTGTGAAGCAACATCGGAACCGTCTTTCAAAAATTGAAATCGCTATTGTTAAATCGAAGCCTTACCATGGTTAAATAAAATCTAACTCCTGGTATTTATTTGCTTATTGGAGATTAAATAATCATAATATTATGTAACTAATTATTAAATAATGAACTTTGGTTGGTTCACTCACAAAGTGTGTTGTTAAGAAAATAAGAGTCAGTTCATATTGTTTCAATCCATAATCAAACTGGTACAAAGTCGTCAGGAACCTGAACTAGAGCCGCATCCAAGTAGTTCCTGAGTTCCAGGTTGTGGCTCCACTTTCGTTGAAAGTGGAACCATCAGATACCGTGGTCATGTAGGTACCGTACATATTGAAGACAAATGAGAGGACAACATGGGGTATGCTTCTAGTGTATTCCGGGACTCAAACTTGTACTAGCGAGCTAGAAATGGTTGTTACTTGTTCACTAGCTTGAGAAGAAGTTAATGAATCACAAAATATCTTCTATTAGAAATATAGTATATCTGGTAGAATCCTTTCATTAATGTTTTGTCAGTTCTATATTTATGTTATTTTCTTTATCCTACGAATATTTATTATGATTATGGATACAATGTATTGTATTCAGTTATGATGAATAATCAGATTATTATCTCATCATTATTAGTTTCATGTAGAACAAATAATTTTTCTCATTTAAAAGTTGTCAAAACTTTTTGGGCTTGTAGGATTACCAGAATAGTTCTAAAAACTTAAATGTGCAATCCGATGTATACTTACAACCAAATAAAAAAATATCCTAGGGAAATTATTTTGTGGTTTGCCAATGACAATTACAAGGCCACTAGGGAAGTTATTGTGTTCGTATAGTGATTCCATACTGGCTGTCAAGTAATTCCATGTTTTTATGGTACTGCCAGTACATTGTTATTTTTTCAAGTGTCTTGAATATGTACAATCAGTTTACTTTCCTAATGCAGATTGATGTTTGTGCTTGTATCTCCAGGATATCTTCTTCCTTATGAACTTATTTGGTTATTTCTGTCTGATGCAATATTTGTTTGGTTCACATGACATGCGATCTGAGGACGAGAAAAGTTTCCAGTATACCAATTCAGATATTCTAGAGTGGTTTCTTTCTATAACTGTTACCTAGCAGTATTGCTGTTTTATATGTATATCAGTGGAACAATGCTAAGCAGAATTAAGTTCATAATCATGTATAACTTTCTTTCAAACGTGACCTTGCTCCTGTGGTCTCTAATGACTAAATATTACTTTGGGTTTGTTTTTGCTTTTCTAGGATGCTCCGGAGATCGGAACAGATGCTTGTGGCCATGGAGAAGTCAGTGTGGCAGGAGATCTTGTATTGTCTAATTCAGTGGAGAAGAATTGCAGTGATTATATGAAAGATTATGGAAATATCAATGAGAATAATGGGACATTGCCTCATTCCATTGATCAAATTAATCGACGAGAGAATATACTCCAAGATGCTAAGGACAAGGGAATAGAAGCTTATTGTCACGAAGAAGATAATCTAGCTGAAGATGGTAGGTTATCTAAGCTGGTAGAGAACAACGGTAATGATCCTCTGCAGGATAATGAGAACACCAATGAATATAGGGAGATGAAGACACATGTAGATGATCAAAACAATCAGCGAAAAAGTGTTTTAGACAGAAGTAATTCCTCGTCTGGGACCGATGTTAATAGGTTAAATTCTGACATTTTATTTGATAGTAGTTGCCTTGGAGAAGGGAATTCATCCCAGGGTGTGAGTTCCACCTGGATGCCAATTGAACAAGTTTCTAGTATGAAACGTCGTGATACAACACAAAATGATGATTCTTTGGAAAAGAAAAGTTCTACTGACGTAATCATGAATGGCCCGCCTGTTGAAGTAGGAGACACACTTCATATGCAACAAGAATTGAATAGAGACAATTCACCAATATTGAAAAAACGTATTCGAAAACCAAGCTCTATAATCAGACCTGAAGAGGGATACGATTCTTTATGGATGTTATCTGAATGTGCATCAATTGAAGACTCTCAGCACCGGAAAAATAGCAGGAATAAAAACACTATTTCCGAGTCATCACAGTTATCCTCAAGTCTTGTGAGGAAACCAATGGATGCTGAACTGAAACCTCAAATGGAGTTTTGCCAAGAGAAGAAAGATGGAACTCTTGATGAGGACAATGGTCTATTTTTATTGTCGACATCAGTAAATAATTCAAGAAAAACAATGAGTTCAAAAGATATTGCTGACGAGGGATGCATAAATGAGAAACTTGAGAAAAGTTCGGGGACAAAGTTACACTCTTGTATGACTGATGGGATGCTGAAAAATCCGAAGGAAAGGAAGAGATCCATTGTCAAGGTATCTCGTAGGAAGAAAGTGACGTGCACAAATATAGTTCTTGAGGCAGCAACTTCGAAAGATTCAGTTAAGGTAAAAAGTTCAAAGGAAGAACTGAGCGAGGTCAGAGATGAAAGTTTACCAGCCAACAGCATTGATGGAATTACAAAAAACTTGGAAAAAGGAGAAGGAACTTCGAACAAGGTAGAATGTGCAGAGAAGGAACTGTGCAAGAGTGTTATAGATGAGGATCTATCAGGAGATATCCTGATAAGGGTAATACGTTAGTTTGCTGTATCTAGTGTTGCAATTCATGTGTACAATTATATTCTTTGTTGTTTTTTAAATTTACATCGTACACTTCTTTTATGGTTGCAGTCGTTGGTTTTCCAATCCAAAAAAAAATCATCTGAAGGGGAATCACAATCTCTGGATATATCTATACCACAGTACGAGAAGGTAGTTATCTCACCTAAGGAGAAGGTCTGTCTTGGTTAATTATCTTGCGAAATACCCTATATATGATCTCCTTATCTTTTCAATGTTCAAGCATTTGTTCGATAAGTGCACGGATTGTCTATGATAGAATGTGATTCTAAAATTGTTGATGATAAAGGATAGCTTTTGATTGGTTTTCTCTCAGTTTGTCTGATAAAATATCCTTATATTCTCATCGTGCTGTTTTCCTCCTGGCTATAAGATTCTGGTAGCTAGATCCACTTGGTGAAGCACTATGGAATCTGAATTCCGCACCCCTACAGTGTCCTATATCTATTGCTTTAAAAGACATGGAAAAAGCAAAAAAAAAAAACATCTGGAATATTTTTCTTGTGCTAACCAATTTTGGGAAATCAATTCTCTCTTATTTAGTCAATCCATATATGTCATTTATCATGGCATTTATAGTTAAATCTTTACCATTTTTGATATTTAACTCAATGGTGAGGTGGTGAATTAATTAAATCCAGATTTCTTCCAAGAAAAGAAAGCAACATTCTTTGGCCAAGAAAGCTCCAGGTGAGACCAGTAAAGGAAAGATGGTTGTTTCTGAGAATCTAACTGGAGATATCATTGTCAAGGTATAACTGAGGTTGGATAGGTTTACAATTTTGCCATGTCGAATTAGTCTCTTTACTTAATTATCTGTGAAACTGTGCAGACTTTTGCTAAAACGACATCCTCTAACGTTACATCCCATTCTGAGGATATCTCCAGCCTAAAACAAAATAGGAGCAATCTCCCATACAAAGAAAAGTTAATGCTTTATTGATGGCCTTGCGTTACTTGATTTGTGGTCAAACTAGCTGTTAAATTTATAAACGTGGGTTTATTTGCTGAGTGCTCTTCTAAACTCTTGATTATCTTGGAAAATATTGAATTGATTTCTATTTGTTTGCCTCCTTGAAATATTTGTTGCATCGCCCTACTGCTGTTTATGTATCCGGATGTATAACAATGTGTTGCTTCCTTGTGCTAAGGATTCAATGCGTCTAAAATGTGTTATCCGCTACAGCATTTTATCTTGTCGACATATCTGTAAAATCTTTGGAGTCATTATCTAGGTGGAACTGATCATTTGTTTGAATCTAATTTGTCTAAGAAGTTATTCTCGGAAAGTTGAATATTATCGAGTAAAAGAATGCATGGTGAACGGATAACCGAAAATGTCATAATGCGCGGAAACTAAATGCAATTATTTGATATGGCTTGAAAGCATCTAATGATATTTACACTACAAGATTGTCATTTATTTATTTTAGTTTTTGTGCTCATCATTTTTTTATGATATCGTTCCATTTCCTCTTTTCATAACCGATGATTCCTATCTTCCAATATTTTTCAATGCTCAACCTTGCTTGTATGATGTTTGACTGATTCCAGAATCATTCAAAGAAGATGAAACATTCTTTGTCCAAGAAAGCTCATGGAGAAACAAGTAAACGAGAGTTTGTTTTTTCTGAAATTCAAATGGGAGATAACATTGCCCAGGTATTCACTGACATGAATATAGCAAGAGTTTAATTTGGCTAGAAAGTTCGTTTAATCTAATCATTTTCTAATAAGATGCATTGTCTCTAGGCGTCTGTGGTAAGTGATTCCAATAAAAACAATGATGAGAATCTGGTTGGCCGCAAAGTCAAAGTCTGGTGGCCTCTGGATGAGATGTAAGTGCTTCAAGTCATTGTAGCTTGACAGCATGGATATAAATCAACAATCTTGATCTGTCATGTCCATCAACACTTCAAGCAGTGAGAGTAATCGTTTTGCCCGATGACTTTGTCTCAATTTATAGGTTTTATGAAGGGAAAGTTACATCTTTTGACCATTCGAAGAAGACACACAGGGTAAAAAATTTCATATTTAGCTTAGCATATATTCCTAGTTGCATCTGCTTTATGGTTACTGCACAGTAGCACTTGCAAGTGCAGAATTATACTGTTTTCAAGCAGTAACTCTTAAACCTTTGTGGTATTGTTTCATTTGTCAATAACTCTACAGGGACATATCAAATTTAGATTGTATGCAGAACTGACATCATTTCTTATAATCTTATTTCCCATCACTTTATCACTTCGTTCAGGTTGATTATGATGATGGTGAAACAGAAATACTGGACCTTACGAAGGAACATTGGGAAGTAATAGATGATAATAATTCGTCCAGTCATGTGGGTGTTGACATTACTTTTCTGTTTGCGTTCTACTATATGATTCTGTTATGTAACATGGTGTTCTTTGATCTATCAATCTAACAGGAACAGAGGACTGTTCCACCACCTCCAAGTGCCCCAAAAGTCGTGTATGTATACCATCAACTTGACTGCAATTTCCTAGCCAGTCAATCTATAACGTTTTTTACTTGATTTAATCACAAAATTTCCTTCTCTTGGTATTTTCACTTTCCTTCTTGTTCTTATGTTCTAGAGGTAGTAAGTTGTCTCTCGCTGTGCATATTTATTTGCCATCCTACTTTATCTTGATATATGATTAGCTTGATTGGGCTAGGAAGTTCTTTACTTTGTAGCATATCACGTGAATCTTTTGAAATTCAAATGATTTAATTTAATGATGGCTTTTTACGGAGCTGCAAAAGTGATTGAAACATTTTAACTAGTTGAACACCTTCTAAATCTCTTTGAATCATGTGTCCCTTTTACATGCATGAAATGACATCGATAGTCACGATGCAGACACTAATATATGATGTGAGGACAAAGAACTGAATTTATTTGGATAATTGATTACATAATTTGCTGTCTTAGATGCTTAAGCACCACGTATCTTAAATTTCAATTCTAGCTTTCAGTTTAATTGCTATGCAAAAAATTCTGAAGCCAACTGAATGACTGGAGAAGAAACTAAAATGATCAAGACATCAGCTTCTTATCTCCTGTCCAGTTTTCCTTGTGCTTCCGGCTTCAAAGTTTAGAGTGCTGCTAATTTCTGTGGAATTCTTTTGCTCTTTGACATTTCAGATCCCGTGGTCGAAGAGGTAGATCTTCTTGTTCTTCGGAGACGAAACTGAAGGTGAGTTCTTTTCTAAAGCAGCTCTAAATATAGAGTTGAATCGGATAGCACATCATACGGTTTCTTAGCTCAAGTGTTTCAAAGTAAATATTCTTGCATGAGTCAATACTTCATGGATTGTCGCCTGTTGCATAAAATCCATAAGTATTTTATTTATATTTACTAATCAATCCTTTAATTGTTGTAGTAGAGGCTAAGGCCATTGTAGGTACCCTGTGCATGAAACGTGTAACATAAATACATATATATGTATATTATAATATATTTATCAATAGATTTGTTGTTGTGTTAGGGGCTATGGAAACAAATACTGGGTTGATTCTTCGCATCTTTCATGGGATGGAACTCTTGGCAATATTTGAAGACCATTGTATTCTATTTATGTACTCGTAAGAAATCATTCTTTTTGTAGATATTGAGTACTACACCACGTGCATTCGCACGTGAAATGCACGTGAATCCATATTTGTTTTATACAAATTAATTAATTATGTATGCTTTTGAAATAAATATGAGACTATTATTAGTTCCATTAAATTTATTTAATTAAATTTAATATATTATAATTATATTATGACCGAAAATTATCCCTCTAGTTTCCTTTTATATCCCATTTTTGTCATATTTTGTTTAGCTACATATCATATCTGAAATTACACACATAAATTTGAAACACTATAATGATAAGTTTGAAAGAATTTGAAGGGAATAATCGATATCTTCAACTCCATTTTGTCTATTCACTTGGATTTGTCTCAACTAGATGCTTTTGGTCAAATGTAGGCCAAAACCTTTCCCTAATTCTAGCTCTTTTTGATTCGTGTAGTCTGGACAGATCTTTCTATCAATCTTCCCATGTGAGCCATATTACAGAATTTTCAGCGAGTTTCTTTCCTCCTTGGAAGTTTGCTGTTCAACAGAAGAATTCTTTTCTTTTCAAATATTTCTTCTGCAAATCCTGTACTCTTTCCTGTCATAGTTTAACAAAAAATATCCGTTTACCAAATTTTGATAAAATTTGAACAAAAACTTTACTTTGTCCATTTTCGTGAGACAGACCTATAGGCCATAGCTCCCATGCACTTCTAGTAGAAATGTCATCATCACTAAATGTAATGATAAAGAGGAGTTTTGTATGTTGGAGAATCCTTAATAAGTTTATGAATATTAGTGTTCGGTCTCCTTAGTTTGATAAAATTAAAGACTTCGTGTGAGTCATTTCTTGCTGGTTCTGGAGTTGCACTGAAAAAATATAACTCTAAAATATCTCATATAAACAAATATTCGTTATTTTCTCAAGTCTCATATATGGCTTCTTGAATCCATCCAAGAAATAAAGATGTTTCTGGAAACCAATTTGTGTCACACAATCTTTCGAACCTCACTCTGTAGTGTTGAGATTTATTTGTACATCAAAAACAGAGCGTGAGAGAGCTAGAATATCCAACCAGCTTAGAGCTGTATTTTGTATTCCAGAACAGATCTTGAATTTGTTTATGTTGTAAGACTGCTAGGAGTTCTTGCAGTTGCTAGCTGTCGGAGCGGGTTTGTACAAGGAGTTGTATAAACCAAATCTTCTAATGGAAATCCTTCCTGTTGAGAAAGAAGGGGAGACGTAAGTTTTTAAACTCCGAACTTTCAGAAACAAATTCTTGATCCCTTTTACTCAATGCATTAAGCTTTCAATTTAAGCATTAAACCTGTTCATTGTTGCATCGTATTATTTCCGCACAAAAACTATTTTTTTACATGAGACAAAAGCTTATCACTGAGAATCCTCCAAGCTGGTAACTCAGCTAAGAGGTTAGCCAAGAGCTGTAAAAATATTTTTTAAAATATTTTTTCGTAAAATTTAGCAAATGATTTTATTCACCCCCCATCTGAACTCCTGAGCCGTATTTTCGATCCTAACAAGTGGTATCAGAGCTCGGTTTCTCAGTGTTTGAACAACTTTCTTATTCACATTCATTAAAAATGTCTATTCCTCACAATAAAACTACCATGTTTTCTAAGGAGGAATACGACGTCTAGAAGATTAGTATGCAAGCTCACCTGGCGGCCCAAGATGATGATATGTGGTTCGTTATAACAGACGGCCCATGAAGATCATGAAACCAAATATAGCAGTGGACATCTCAGCCGGTGCAGCTCAATGGGTGGACAAGCCCAGATTAGAATGGACGTCGAAGGACAAGAAAAATGCCAATCTGGACAATGTGGCCAATGATATTCTATATAAGACACTGGACAACAACATGTTCAGCAAGATCCAAACTTGTACCACGGCCAAAGAAATATGGGAGAATCTCACCCAGATATGTGAGGACATTGAGGAGACCAAAGAAAACAAACTAACTGTGGCCCTACAAAATTTTGAGCTGATTAGGATGAAGCCTGAGGAGACCATGACAGAATTTGATGAAAGGTTCAGCTCGCTGGTGATAGGGCTGACCAGATTAGGCAAGTAATACAGTAACAGGGAGTTGGCCCTAAAGGTTATGAGAGCACTGCCCAAGGAGTGTGATGTAAAGACTATGGCTATGCGGGAGACCAAAGACTTGAACAAGCTGGAGCTCCATGACCTCTTTGCAAATCTGAAGGCTTACGAGTTTGAGCTAGAAACAAGAGCAGAATCAGAGCCTTCAACCTCACAACCAACCAAAGCTCTTGCTGCAACCATGCCCGAACAGAGTTCCCATAACAAATTAGCTGAGGAAATTAGCAATGATGCTATGTCTCTCTTCATCAAAAAATTCGAGAAATTTATGCGAAAACATAATTTTTAACCTACCTCTTTTGATTTAAATAAAAACAATTTAAATACTTGTTCTGACGATAAATGTTATAACTGTGGCAGGCCTGATCATTTCACAGCTGACTGCAGGAAGCCAAAGCTGGATGCGAAGAAGCAACCAGATCGTGGCAACCAAGATAAGAAGGAGAAGAAGTTTTACAAAAAGAGGAGGACGAAAAAATCCATGGTAGCTGAGGAGAACAAAGGCTCATGGGCAGACACCGATTCTGAGGAGTCCAGCTCAGGGACGTCCTCATCAAGCGAAAGTGATGAAGAAGTACAGTGTCTCATGACTGATGACACTGACGAGGTATTTGATTTCTCTAATCTCGAGTTTACATGTGAGGACCTAGTCACTGCACTTAATGACATGGTCCATGAATACAAGAAGCTCTCTCAATCATTTGAGGAGGTCAAGGCTGAAAAGGAGAGCCTTGCGACAAAAGCTGAGCTGGTAAGCTCTAGCGAGTTACAGGCTTCTCTAAGTACGCTAATGAATGAGAATGAGCAATTGAGAAGCAGGTTGCAGGAGACAGTAAATGAAAATCAACGCTTAGCTGAAACCATAAGCTCCTGGACCAAGTCGTCTGCTTCCCTTGATAAATTGCATGGAGCTATGAAGCCGTCCCGTGAAAGATCCGGATTGGGCTATGGTAGCAATTGTAGCAATAATGCGTAGACTAGTTGTACCCCAAAGTTGGATAGGACAAAGCTTCATACGATGACTTTTGTAAAATACAGCACGGGACAACGTGAAGAGGCACAATCTGATGAGTCCAAGATAGCAGCTCAGCCTCCAATCTGGCAAGGTGGATACTGCGGGCTGGGGTATACTGCTCTTGAAAAGCCTAAAGAGAGCTGGCTCGAGAAACGGTAAAACAGATGAGGGGTCGTAGCAATTGTAGCAATAATGCGTAGACTAGTTGTACCCCAAAGTTGGATAGGACAAAGCTTCATACGATGACTTTTGTAAAATACAGCACGGGACAACGTGAAGAGGCACAATCTGATGAGTCCAAGATAGCAGCTCAGCCTCCAATCTGGCAAGGTGGATACTGCGGGCTGGGGTATACTGCTCTTGAAAAGCCTAAAGAGAGCTGGCTCGAGAAACGGTAGAACAGATGAGGGGTCAACCCAAATATGGTGGAAAAAAGCCAACCAGTTCTCGAAAGCTTTTGTGAAGGACAGACAGTACAGGCCTAGGTATAATAAGTCCAGATCTAAAGGAAAACCTACTTCGTATCAAACTCATTTCAGATCACAAAGCACACGCAAACCACACACATAATTTGATACACGCACTGGTAAATTGGTTAAGATTATCCAAGTATGGGTCCCGAAGGGATTAATTAAGCCTGGACCCAAGTAAACCAAAGGGTACCAAACTTTATCTTGTTTGTGATTGCAGGAACAACATGTTTCAAGACTGGAGCAATCAACATGGTACCTGGATAGTGGATGTGTGAGGCATATGACTGGTAATATCAAGCTATTATCAGATATCAAGACGTGCAGTGGACCTGAAATCCCCTTCGATGACAATTCAAATGGTAACGTTGTGGGTAAGGGTAAGCTTACCCATAGTAACTTTACTTTCAACAATGTTCCTCTTGTCGAGAACTTGTGCTATAACTTGAGTAGCATTCAGTTATGTGACAGTAATTATTCTGTTAAGTTTAAAAAGCACACGTGCATAGTTCATAATCCGGAAGGTCTGACCGTGCTGGTAGGTTACAGATCGGGGAATACCTACAAAATATACTGGACAGATCAGCCGCATACTGAACAAACTTGCCTAGTAGCTGACTCTTCTAAGAGCTGGCTATGACATCAGCAGATGAACCATCTTAATTTCAAAACTATTGTCAATCTGAGTAAGCATGAGTAGTTGATGGCCTGCCCAAATTAAAATTATCAAAATACAAGATTTGTTATGCGTGTCAGCTGGGAAAACATATAAAATCAACTTTAAAAAACAGAGGCAGTAACAAAACCTCTTGTAAGTTGGAGCTTTTACACATGGGTCTTTTTGATCCCATACCCGTAACCAGCTTATGGGGAATGAAATACACCCTTGTCGTTGTTGATGATTTTTCAAAATTTACATGGGTGTTGTTTTTAAAATCAAAAGATCAAACTGCCGACCAACTGATCAAACTTTTAAAACGTTTACAAAATGATAAATCTTGTACTGTTAACCGGATAAGGAACGATAGACGAACTGAGTTTTTAATTTATAAGCTATCCTCTTATCTGGATAACATTTAAATTAAGCATGAGTTTTCTGCAGCTAGAACACCTCAACAGAACGAGTTAGCTGAGCGTAGAAATAGAACTTTAAAAGAAACTGCTACAACCATTATCGCTGATTCTGGTATTTCTAAGAAGTTTTGGGCTGAAGCAGTTAACACAGCTTGCTACTCAGAACATATCGATGATTAATAAACGTCATGGTGTAACCCCATATGAGATATGGATTGACAAGAAACCTGATATTTCTTATTTTAGGGTGTTTGGATGCAGATGCTTCATCCATAACAACGGTAAAAATTATCTAAAAGCTTTTGATGTTAAATCTGATGCAGGTATCTTTCTAGGATATTCAGCTGTGAGCAAAGCCTACAGAGTCTTCAACAACAGGACGCTAAGTGTTGAGGAATCAGCTCACGTGGTGTTTGATGAGACCAGCTTCAGATCAACATCAGTTGTGAAGCTAAATGACTTGTGTACTCGTCTGGAATCAACCAACCTAGATGAATCAAGTGACGACGAGGCACAGAACAGATTCCAAGATGGTGATCAGCACGCACTGGACACACCAATTACCAAAGCTGATATTCAAAATGTTGCACAAGCTGGTGTACCAGGTAAAATTGAAGTCATTGATTTGACCAGCGAGCAACAGGTGTGCCAGATGTGAGTGCCGTTCAAGCAACACTGATCCAGATTGCGCGCAAGCTGATCCAGATCACGTGCCAGCTGGTGGAGAACATGCGCAAGCTGATGACCCAATAAGTGGTTTTCAAGAAGATCCAGCACGTCTGCAAGGGGAACATGATGCAAACATCGACACTCAGAACGAAGCACCAACTCATATAGACCAGGTTTCCGGTGGAATAATAATCATCCACCTGAGTTGGTCATCGATAACCCTTCTGCACCCCTTAGGACACGAGGCCAGATGTAGACGAGTATTTTAACTCTGCATGCATATCTCATATAGAACCTAAGAAGGTAGATGATAAAGAGTTGACCCAAGCTGGATAGAAGCTATGCAGAAGAATTTAGCCAATTTGAACGTTGAAAAGTTTGGCATTTAGTTCCTATACCTACTAACCAGAACATTATAGTTACTAAATGGGTCTTTAGGAACAAACTTGATGAGAACGGCAATGTAGTAAGAAACAAGGCAAGATTGTGGCTCAAGGCTATAGGCAATAAGAAGGCATAGATTTTGAAGAATCTTTCGTACATGTAGCTAGATTAGAGGCCATACGCATATTTCTTGCATATGTTGCATTTTAAAAGTTTTAAAGTTTATCAAATGGATGTTAAAAGTGCATTCTTAAATGACATCCTAAACGAGGAAGTGTATGTTGCACAGCCTCCTGGCTTCGTAGATCATACCAGACCAGATGATGTGTATAAACTGTTGGCACAGCGGCGGATCCGGATCCCGCTCCCGGGGTGCAGCGGAAGAATTAAAAATTGGAGCCCGGGAACGGTCAATACACATATATAATAATTAAAAACATTCATAGAATGTTTAGAATATACCTTGTCGGCGTCTAGGCGCCTGGCTCCGACCAATTCCACGGGAAAATTGGCACTTCAACGGTTTAACAGCTAAGGCCTCCTAATCCGGTCCACGACCGAAATCTCAATTCCTTCGTTGGTGCACTAGACAACCAATGAAAGTTTCAAGGACGGAATCTCCTCGCCGAGACGGTCGGAACAAATTCCGACGGAGGCGGCGGGCGACGACAACGAGGGGAGGAGAGGAAGGGAGAAAGAATTCGCTGAATAGCTTTTGGTGTGTCTTAAATGAATACCCCAGGGCCCCTATTTATAGATTTTTCATGGGCTTAAACCAAGTTAATGGGCTTGGATCGGGCCCAGGCCCAGGTATACATTGGTTTCAAGTCCATCGCTGTGGCTTCATAACAATCCCGATCGACGATCAGATCGGATCGATCTACACAGTTTACAAAACTGAGCATTATGATGTGAAAACAATTTTTTGGACAACCTAATCCAAAATAGCATTTAGGCCCCTATAAGCTTTAAGGATAGTCATACTAGTCCAAGCTTAAGGAAATTGCATTTCCACCCTATTTAATTTTAGGAAGTCACACTTTCGTCCTTCCTCCTACTATACTCAACAAATTGAGCTTAATTCCCGTACGGGAATTGAGAAACCGGTACTTGTTTGACCCTCAATGATTTAGAGATACAGCTAGTCGTGGGCTCCAATATTTGTGATTCCGAAACCATATTTTCCGACTAACCCATCGGATCATGGTAAAGCATCTAGCAACATCGCCCCATGATCCCCTAGGTATCACTGATAGTGCCTGCAAGAATCAGTCGGTCATGATTAGCGTATAGTACGGTCCTTTCAACTCAAATATCCCGATCAGATCAACGACCATTGGTAAATAGAGAGTCGTTAGAGATCCAATAACCATGCATACATCTTGGAGATCAAATAGTGACATCGCATGTGTTACTAGGTGAACTCATTTAAAACACATCTAGTACTCTGGCCATAGATTTATCACACTATTATCTCCTCAGATAGCATATGATATCCACGCACAAGGGCGAGCGGTGAATCCTCGACAACGAAGCATCGACTCCTACATGCATCGGGACCTCACCCAACCCCGCCACCTGATGACCCCAACTGAGTCGGTAAATGGGTCAAAGTGAGGCACCTATCATGTAGAGTCTCAATGACGTTTCGAGTAATGAGGGCTAATCTATACAACCAAAACCTCGGACTTAATCCACTCGACAAATGGTAACCACTTGAAAAGTTCAAACGAGGGTAGTTCGATAGGTGACCAGGTCACTACCCATCTGCATGCTCAGAACATCACTATGTTCCCTACCAATGAAACGTGGTACTTCACATCGCAGATGCTAGTTTCAAGTTCGGACGACCCTTATCCTCTTTTGGACGGCCCAATTGACTAGGAACAGGTTTAGAATACACAGTGCCTATTAGATGTGTTTCATGATAGCCCTCAAATCAACTATCACATCTAACATACACTATAGTGCATTCAAGATCTTTATCCAACAATTGTAATAATAATATTGAAGATAAATAATGCCATAAAAGAATGCGAATTTCATGAATAAAGATATTTTACATAGAATCAACAAGAACCCACACGCCACAAGTTGGCTAGTTGGGCACCTATTCTAACATAAGCTGGATAAAGCTTTGTATGGTCTGAAACAAGTTCCAAGATCTTGGTATGATACTTTGTCCATATTTTTAATTGAGCATGATTTTGTTATTGGTTCTGTAGATAATACTTTGTTTAAATTTTTTAAAAATGATTATGTCTTATTAGTACAGATTTATGTCGATGACATATCTTTGGATCAACTAATCCGAAGCTCTGTGATAAATTTCCCAAGCTGTAGAGGAGAAGGCCATATCTATAGAGCTTCATGTGGTGGTCAGGACAGAACCTGAACAACCTGCACAACAATCAATTGTTTATGGGAGTGGGATGGTATTTTCCCCGGTGAATTCGAGAGATAAATTGGACAATCCACTTCCTACCTAAGATAGACCCAGCTGCAAAGGGCAAGAAAATACTGGAAGCATTAGCCCGACCAAATCCAGTCGAAGAGCATTGTTTATTGGTGATACAATCGGCTTGGGAAGCTGTGTCCTCGAAAATGTCCTCATATGATGGGCACACTTCCGGACTAGGGTAAGGCTCAATACAATAACGTCGATGACGCCCATTACCAGTTTTTCCAAAGTTAAGATGAATTTTTGTCCTGGGCTGACAGAGCTGGTGTCTGAGTTGTTTAAGTGGAGGATGTTGGTGCAGTGTAAGTTGTATGAGAAGGCGTTGAAGAAGGCGGTAGATGAGCATCGAGCTAATTTTGACACAGCTGCACTGTCTGCGAACTATGATCACATGTGTATTCAGTTTCTAGACCGCGAGCTTAAGGAGATCATAAAGCAGAATAGGTCGAAGCGACATCAAGCTGGTCTACCCCTTCTGTTTCTAGAATCCTCAGTTGTAGGATATGCTTCTATAGATGATATTCTACAAATTACATGGACTAAGGGGCGCATAGTGTCAAACCAAAGAACCACAGCTCCAGTTTAGGAGGAAGAGGAGCAACCGGCTCAGGAAGAGGGGCAACGGATTCTTGTTATTGAGCATCGGGCTCAAGAGGAAGAGCAACCAGCTCAGGCAGTAGAGACTGCGATGATTGAGCAACAGGCTCAGGAGCATATTGAGGAGCTTCCACCGGTTGTCCAGAATGTGGAAGAAACTGAGGCTGTTGATTCTTTGGAGCAACAGTGTGACGCCCAAACCCAAAGGACTCAACAGATTGGAGTAAAAAGATTAAAGCGGAAAAAGAAAAGGGCTAAAAACATAAATTGGAAGATGTATTTCCTTCCATAGCTCGAAATATAGAACAATAGGTACGAATCAACAGTATAATCAGCTTTAGATACCAAAACTTCGTTCGATTACAAGTAGGATATTACAACTTCTTGAATCCTATATGAACGCACTATTGTTGTAATGGGTCTTAATACAGTTCTGAAAAGATAAAAAACAACAACACGTAAATGCTGGCTTTCGACAAACATACACATCGCCAAGCTGGTGCAGCTCGCACCTCCCGCCTGCCCCTGAGCCGCCTCACCTGCATCAGGAAAACTAATGAGCCTAGGGGCTCAACAAGTAAAACTGAGAATAACAAGATCACATAATGCAGGCATCTATACATAAGCTGAAGATATAGTTTAAAGAAAGTCAGCTAAATCTCGAATATTTCTCATAAAAACCACATCGGGACATCAACCCAGAATAATTCTTTGTTTGACTTATGGCCCTTGAAGTTCTCCTTAGGTCCTGGAGCTTGATCAAGCTAACATCTGATTTCAGGAACTGGGGAAATTAAATCTCAACATAGTTGTGAAAAGTGATTATAGTTTGCTAACCATAATCATGTCCCTCTTACTCGTGAAGGGGCACTCTGCTCCGCCCACCACAAATGAACATCAGAACATGCTAAATTTAAAAGACAAATGCTCTGTAACATAAAATAAAACTCACAGCTCTGGAGAGACGGTCGACGAAATCTGTCCCAACCGAAAGTGTGTGTTTATCTCTAGGACCATGCTCTGATACCAAGTTGTGACGCCCACGTCCATGGGGTCAACGGATTTGGGTTGAATTGAAATAAATAAAGAATTAAAAGGGCGGCGACCGTCGTGCCCTCCTACTCATCGGGGCCTGGCCCTTGACCCGACGGCCAGGTATAGGTCGCCCGCTTCAGCGCCATCCATTTTCGGGGCTAGTTGATTCGGCAGGTGAGTTGTTACACACTCTTTAGCGGATCAACCAGCTCACTTACCCTTCCTATGGATCGTCTGTTATCTATGCCATAAATCCTTTAAAACTGAAATTCACTTCCTTTAAACTGAGAAATATATTTTAAACAATGTACTTGCTCGAGGGCCGATCACTTAAACTTGCTGGGGTTCACTTCTTTAAAACTCATTTAACTTTTTAAACCTCACTGAGTGTACAGCTGGGTTGCGAGCTGGGGATAACTGAAAAACCATCTCTGGTGAATAACAAACGAATAGAGCGTCAATGAGTTAACAATGATCTCAATAAAGGGTAATGGATTATCAACTACTGGTAATTGGAATTATTCCATGAAAGTGAAGAGCTGAACTTGAGAAAAGGTAGCCCAGCACGGACGAAAGCTGGACCAGCTCACGACGGAATAGTCAGCTTGGAATAAAAAGGTTGACCGTTTTCAAAAGTAGACTGGATCAGCTTAGAGAACATGAAAGCACTGTATCAGTTTGGAATAGACCAGCTCAACTAGAGGGTAATGTACCAGCACGGGATGAATCAGCTCAGCTGGAGGGTACTGCACCAGCTTAGACAATCTCTAAACAGACCAGCTCAGCCTATCCAACCGGAACATACATCCCGATCAAACCAGCATCACCTATCCATTCAGAACCATATCCAGAACTCTACAGAACATCGGAACTAGGAAACTTTTTCTATGGTTCATCCTTAAACTCGAACCTGTACAGTTCAGTGTTTTGAAATACCACCTTGTTTTTGCTGAAACACAAAATGATGAGTTGTTCTTGAAACTTAAAACATCGCTGCTGTGAACCCATAATTTTCATACTTTAAACCTTAACTTAACGTAAACATGAATTGAACTGAAACTTACACATGCACAGGAAAGCAAACAATGGAAACAAAGAAACAATATATGTTTTCCAAATACAGCAAAGAATCAGCTTTACTTGCCTGAACTGAGAATCACGAAAAACAGAGGACCTCGGCTCGATGTTACCACAAGCACTAGCTAACGAGCTTTTAAGTATTTTTAGAACTAAAGTTTTATTTCGTGAAAGTGAGCTCTGTAATTCTCAAAATATCAGTTGTATGAAGTATGATTGGTAGTAGGTAAATAGTACGAAAAGAGGTATGGGTCACCTTACCAACCCACACAATTTGCCAAAAACCCCTTACTACCTCTTTAGATTTGGAAATCTACTAATATAGTTTTTATTGAAAACTAAACTTCAATTCAAAGCATTTTATACAAAATCACTGCTAGCTCGGGATTTTGTTTGGGGTGCATCCTTCCAAAAATCTTCTGAACCGTGTTTATAAGCTGGAAGAAAAGAAATCAACTTAGATAAAAAACTAGCTAAAACGACAACTGGATGCTCAGAATGCAAAACAGCTCTTCAAAAGAAAGAGGCTAACAAATGTGACCCTATGAATTTTTGGGGCGTACAATCAGGCTCAGGCAGATGAGAAACAGGCACAAGAAGAACCAGCTCAGGAAGAGGAGCAACCGACTCCAGAGGTTGAGTGCCACGCTGAAGCTGATTCTTCCCCATCAAGTCCAAGCAATTAAAGTTTTTCAATTCATTCTTCATATTCAGATACTAATAATGAGGATTGTCAGGGTCCCAGTTCTTTCGGTTTGTATATTGTACAGTATAGAGAGCAATGAGAAGATTTTGAAACTGAAGAGGATTTTGCTCAAGCTGGTCCGTAGCCCGTTAATTTTTTAAGTCCCAAGAAGATTTTGATGCTGTATCTGAGCTTAAATCGGTGAAGAGAGTCGTGATATCCCTGGAATCCACGGTGAATATGATGAGGGATGATCAGACGTATTTGAAATACGATTCTCAGCTTTTCAGGCGAGATTTTTACAAGAAGATGAATGAGGTGGTGACCAGCGTTAACACTTCTCAGACGGTGTTGGAAACCAATCTTGTTCGTCAATTTATAGAGAGAAAACAACAGATTTCTAGTGATTTGGACTTTGTCAAGTTACAGCTAGCGGAATTGATCAATCACTTTAAAGAGATAAGTGATGCCAAAAGGGGGAAGCAGAGAGCATCAAAAAGGGACAACTGTGAGGACTTAGGGGCATAGTTCTTTGTTTTCTATACAGCTGATTGTACTTGTAAATTGTTTACAGATAATATAATCTATTTTTCTGCATAAGATTTGTTATCACCAAAAAGGGGGAAATTGATGGATAATTTATAAATTTTGGTGAAGACAATAAAAGAAATTAATTAATCAGCTCAAGTATCAACCAGATCAAGATGAGGTTTACTGTCTTGATTATTGAAATCGGATCGGAGCTAAACTGGTTAAGGTAAAACCAGCTCAGAGACTCTATAACGAAGCTAAGCTGGTTAAGGACAAACCAGCTCAGAGTTTTCAGCTAAGCTGGTTAAGGACAAACCAGCTCAGGAGAACAGAAATAGATTAGATCAGTTTGGAAGAGCATAGAATATTAGGATAGAACATATTTGTATTGGATCAGTTGAGAAAACAGCTCAGAGCGAGATGATTCAAGGATAGCGTTAGTGAAGGATAAACCAGATTCTTTTAGAAGAGATGGATGCAATCAGGAAGACTTGTGTTTCTACAGAAGAAGACAGAAGTGAACAAAGATTGCAATCTGGAATAGTACAGATCAAAGAGAGCAGATCAGCTTAGAACCATATTAGAGCAGTTCAACACAGCGACCAGTTCGAAACCCAGCTGAGTAAAGACAACTTAGCAAAAAGGATTTCAGATTACTTTGAGGTTTCGTACTAATTGATTTGTTGTGTTTGACTTCTCAGGACCGTTTGTCGTCGTTGGAACTACTTTGAGCTAATCCCAAATATACAGAGATTTGTTTTAAACTGAGAACGGCGAAAAGGTCGCTAAAAGAGGAAAATAATTTATTGAAGATGTACGTGAACAGTACAAGCATTTAAGACACCACAGTTATCTCACTTTGGATCTATACGACGTGTCTACTGGTAACATTTATTACCGTTGTATCCAAAGGATATATCTTGGATAAGCAGATCAGTTTGAAGGGTAATGCTTACACAAGTTACGAGCTACAACTTACGAACCAAGAACTCTACGAATTATTGAACTCACGAACTTATGAGCGCAAAAACAAAGCTCAACTCTCAAACCATCTCACAGAACCAGCTCACGGATAGTGACACACACACAACTTGTTGTAGATCAAATTCTTTGTGTCACAAAATCTTTCGAACCTCACTCTGTAGTGTCGAGATTTATTTGTACATAAAAAACAGAGCGTGAGAGAGCTAGAATAGCCAACCAGCTTAGATTTGTATTCTGTATTTCAGAACAGATCGCAAATCTGTTTCTGTTGTGAGATTGCTAGGAGTACTAGAAGCTGATGGCTATCGGATCGGGTTTGTACAAGAAGTTGTATAAATCAAATATTGTCACGTCCCGAGACCGGGCCTGGACGTGAACACCGGCGATGTTTAATAATTATTCATTACAAAACATCAAGCCTCATAGTGCAGCTCAAAACCAGTCTATTACATAATCAAAATGATCGTCTTTACAACTGAAAATCGGAGAAATTACCCATATAACGACAGAATCGTGTCTATGGTTTACTGATCAGTCCCTAAGTTTTGCTCCTCTAAGGGGTCGAGGCCATTAGTTACACCAAGTAACCCAGAAATCCGAAATATTCCGTAAACCCATATAACGACAGAATCGTGTCTATGGTTTACTGATCAGTCCCTAAGTTTTGCTCCTCTAAGGGGTCGAGGCCATTAGTTACACCAAGTAACCCAGAAATCCGAAATATTCCGTAAACCCATATAACGACAGAATCGTGTCTATGGTTTACTGATCAGTCCCTAAGTTTTGCTCCTCTAAGGGGTCGAGGCCATTAGTTACACCAAGTAACCCAGAAATCCGAAATATTCCGTAAACCCATATAACGACAGAATCGTGTCTATGGTTTACTGATCAGTCCCTAAGTTTTGCTCCTCTAAGGGGTCGAGGCCATTAGTTACACCAAGTAACCCAGAAATCCGAAATATTCCGTAAACCCATATAACGACAGAATCGTGTCTATGGTTTACTGATCAGTCCCTAAGTTTTGCTCCTCTAAGGGGTCGAGGCCATTAGTTACACACAGTAACCCAGAAAGCCGAAATATTTCGTAGACCCATATAACGAAATCAAAAATCAGTGCGAACGGAGTTTGACACGAAACAGAGATTTGAACAGAAGGGTGCTCGAACAGTAGACGAAACAAAACTGAACTTTCGACAGGATAATATATATATACATATATCAAACGAATATATTACGTAGCAAAAGCCCACTTACCTGATTACTGCTCAAAACCTGAGAAACATGGTGGCAATGCTTGATTTCTTTTCGGGTTGCTACTTGAAGTGGATCACGAATGTAGAGATCTTCAGACGTTGCATACTTATGAAAATCACCGATATTTCATAAGCGTCTTCGATATACGAAACTCTCGGATTAAGATCAAGGTTGGTTGGCTTGTTCACAAAAGGAGAAAAAGAAATTGTGAACGGAAAAGATCGGATTTGTAAGCCATTTGAATCCATATCGGGATGGTGAATAGAAGCAATAGTTTTGTCTCAAATGGTCGGTACAGTAGAATTGAAAAGGTATTTCGATAAAATCTAACCTTTGGATCAAGATGAAATTTGAACAGAGTATGTGAAACATGATGAAATAACTTTTGAACGGTCGAGATCATTTTTCGAGAAAATGTGAAGCCGTTTCTAAGTGATGGACAAGAGCTGCAGATTTCTCGTATGGAATCTGTACAGAATTATGGAAAAGGGGTGTAACAAAAATCTAGCCGTTGGATCGAAATGAAATTTGGACACCATATTCAGGACATAACGGTGTAACATCTGAACGGTGGAGATTGGAAACGGAGGTTGTTTGAAATCAGTTTAGGATGATAAACAGAAGCTGCAGTTTCCTCACATGAAATCTGTGCAGCATTATTACGAATTCGATTTACGGAAATATAACCATTGGATCAGAATGAAATTTTTACCTAGTCTTCAAAACACAGGGAAAAAGATTCTGGACGGTGGAGATCGGATTCTAAGAAACGTAGCAGTGGAAATAGGTTCCGGACAGTAGGCCTTCAGATTGTTGCTGGAATGCTCAAAACTTCAAACTCTTGTTTCTGAAAGGGGTGCAGCCTCTTGCACGATTTTGAGAGGATTTGTTGATGTTTGTAGAGTTCCTTTATTCATCTTTGAGGGGTGTATATATAGGAGAGGTTGGGGAGACTTTAAGGGTCACCTCTTTATGGCCATTAAACACCATTTAGTGATCATAATTGGACACTAATTGGCTACATAATGGCTACTTATGGTGTGATTTTAATTAAGAATTCAAGACATTGATTTGGGTCTTTTAATTAGCCATAAATACTCCTAAATCGACAGTTATAATCGTGAAATCTGACCTGTAAGCGACTGCCGAAGTTCGTGAGCAAAAATCTGGATTACGTGAAATCTGAATTATGAAGTTTCGTGGAGACGATGAAGTCTGCGTCGCTGCTGAATTTGCGTCGCTGCTGAATTTGCATCGCCGCTGAAGTTGCGTCGCTGCGGAATTTGCGTTGCTGCTGATTTTCTTTCAAGATCCACGACTGATCTGTATTCGTGTAGAAACTGTTGGAATTCGCGAGCTAAAGTCTGAATTCTCGCACCCGTCGACTGGTTATGCAAAAATACCACAAAACGCGAGTATCACTACCAGCAGCTGATTTTTCCTGCGACGTCTGGTTTTTCCTGCGACTGGACATGCAAAACACTGTAGCCTGCGACTGGGTACACTGTAGCTTGCGACTGGATTCTTTGTCGACTGGTTGCAACTCTCCGTAGCCTGCGACTGGATCCACTGTAGCTCGCGACTGGTACATCATCTTACGACTGGATGCATATCAACAGCTGGTTTACTGTTCCCGCAGCTGGTTCCAAAACGCAGCGTCTCAACTTAACGAAACGACGTCGCTCTACCTCTTCGACTGTTTTCCCACACCAGCAGCTGGTCGCTCTACTTCTTCTTCGCAATTTGTCCAGACTTCACTCTTCTTTGCGTCGCGTCTGAATCAATCTTTGTAACGCAACGTCTGGTTTTTTTTTTTTTTTTTTTTAGCTGAATTTTTGGGTTTTCACAAATATTCTATTGGAAATCCTTTCTATTGAGAAAGAAGGGGAAACGTATAGTTTAAGCTCCAAAATTCCATAAACAAATTATTGATCCCTTTTACTTACTGTATTATTGTTGGATCTGTGTTTACAGATCTGAATCTTAATTTTTATTAACACAAAATCTGCTAATATTTTACTAACGGTTTAAGATCGTTGTGCAGCCCCTGTCTTAATTAGAGCAGCTTAGAAGCAAGCTGGTGAAGGACAAACCAACTCGGATGGGTTTACTATGGATGGTGTGGAGAAGATGAGGAAGTATTGTGTTTCTATAGAAGAAGAAATACGGAGGAAGGAGTCGTTGATCGTGAACCCGCAGAAAAAGAAGAAATCCAAGAGCAGGGTGTACTTGATTAGTCTCCATAGGTCCAAGCTGATACAGAGGTAGTAGCAGATGGATGCGAGCTGGATCAGCCTACTGTAGCAAAACAAATTAGATGAGAGATGCAAGCTGTTGAGAAGATGTCAAAGCTGGAACAGTGAGGGGACGCCCAAGCTGGTAAAACAGAAGACATCCAAGCTGGAACAGTGAGGGATGCCCAAGCTGGTACAACAGAGGAAAATCAACTCAGGAGAATAACAGCTCAAATCAGCGATCAAGTGCATATTAGAGCTCAAATCAGAGTAAGCGATCCAGTGAAAGCTGAATCAGATCAGATGAAGAACAGATGTGATCTGATTATCCAAAGAAGAAGGTAAATAATCACTGGTGTAAGGTTTGGCAAGTGTACTCTTGTGATGCCGTCGTGTAGGAAGATCACAAGCAAGTACACATAATCGAAGAAGCAACCAGCTTGGAGAGACAGGCTCAGATCAGTGCAAGCGCATATTAGAAGAGCAGTATGTAAGAGACCAGCTCAGAGCAGAATATTCAAGAGCAGATGTATACAAGAGCAGTTGTGAACAATTGCAGAACAGAGGAAGAAGCGACCAGCTCAGATGAGCAAAGCAGTTTGAACATAGTTTGTGGAAATTGTACTGTATCAGTTCAAACTGATTTGCTGCGTCCTGTATACATCAGGTACAAGATCACATGCTCAATAAATGACTGCAAAGCATTTAATGAAAAGAAGAAAGCTCGAAGTCAGCAAAGACTGCAATTTCACTTAATGATAAATGACACAAGGTACAACTTTATCAGAAACCTTTTCAACGGCTACACATTTGTGTCCAACAGCTAGAATTGCACAAGAGGCTATATCAAGAGCAGAAGCTGACAGCAGAAAAAAAAGGCGAGAAGAGAAAAGAGCGAAAAAAGAATACAAGTGCAGAAAGGCGCAAAATAAAACAGAGCAGTGCGTAGTCGAGAGTTTTCACATCAGGTGGCAGCTGATGTGCAAACTGGTCGTGTGCCCAGGTGTGAGCTGGTGCACAGGCCGTGAGCTTTAGTGAGTTATTATAGTCGACTGCACAACCCTGGGAAGACATCGAGATATCAGCTTAGAGAGAAGCACTTCCCAGTATGTGGGAATACTTTTGAGAGTGAGCGTACACTGTATAATTATCACACACGATTCACTCACATATATTGAGAGAAATTTGATTAGATTAGCTGAGTGAATCACAAACAAAACCAATTTCCTATCAATATTTGAACAGAGACATTATACAAGTTCCTGTTATAGTCTTTCTCACTGAGACGTAAAAGAAGCGCTGGTTAGTTAGACACACAGCCTGTGAGCTGGTGTTTATTTATGGCGAGGAATTCTCGCAGCCTGGGAGCTATTGGATCGGGTTTGTACACGATGTGCAATATAAAATCTTCTAATGGATCATGCCTGTGTGGAAGAAGGGGAGACGTAGAGATTCAACTCCGAACTTTCATAAACAAATTGTAGAGTATTTATTTCTTTACAAATTACTGCATTTAGCATTCTGCATCTGCATACATGTGCTTAAATCGTATCTTTAGCTTTCAAATTTCAGAGGGTAGTTCAGGTGTTTTCCGTATGATTTTATATCTTATCTGATCTACTTCTCGGTGCACTAATCTTTCAAGAACATGAGCTATTGCAGCTCAATATTTAACAGACTAGATCGCACGCGATCTGGACCAGCTCGCAGAGCTGCTGGTCCAGCTCAGGCACGATCTGATTTCCCTATTGAGTATTCCGTGGTGATTTTTTCAAATCGCTTTTATGCACATAATCTGTTTTTAGTTCCAAGGTTTTGGTATCAGAGCGTTTTTACGATCTGGTACCATCAATTAAGCTTTCAATTTAAGAATTAAACCTATTCATTGTTGAATCGTGTTATTTTCGCACAAACAATATTTTGTTACACGGGACAACAACTTATCATTGAGAACCCTCCAAGCTGATAACTCAACTTAGAGGTTAGCCAAGAGTTGTAAAATATTTTTTAAACAGTTTTTCGTAAAAATTAGCAAATATTTTCGATCCTAACACCTTTATTGATTTGTTAAATTATATGTTCTTACTTTTTATAGCTATATGGTATAATATGAATTATTATAGTATATAGTTATATAGAATAAACTATATTTTTTTACTGAATAACATAAAAAACTTTTAAGATTTATATTTTTACTAAATTGCTATTAACATTTTCAAATAAAACTTTAAGAAGTCAAATATTTCAATTTTTATTTTAAAATTATTATATAATTTTAATTCTATGATATATAACATTAGTTAATATTCACTTGCAATAAGAAAAATTAGTCACATATTTCTATCATTTAATTTTTAATATTTGAATAAAAATGGCAAAAATACATTGTTTACATTTATTTTAATGCAACAATAACTAATATGATTTATAATTGATTTTTTTTTTCAAAATAAGAAGATTAAATATCATTTCTTTATTTTAAGATTTTATAAGCTCTAAAAGTACATGTGTATAACGTTAATAAAATTATCACGTTATGTTAAGCGCTTACCACTAGGCCAAAAACTATATTTGTTAGTTAAGGTGTAACTTTATTTTTTTATAATCTGGCAGCGCATAGTGCACATAATATGTGAGTTAGGATCGAGCTGTTAGGTCCATGAATTTGAGGAGGGTGCGTGTCTAATTGCGAGTATTGTCTCATTTTCTTTAGAGATCACTCTTATCCATTATCCTACTGTCGACCATATCCCCAACATAGATAGTATTACTCTTTAAAAGCTGACATCACTTTTACAGCTCATCTGTTCAACTAGATCAAGCGGCGTAACGTAGCAGCACTAACAGTTAATGCTTAATGTTTAGATTATTTATTATTACATAAACCCCTAATTGAGATAGATACACATAATGGTCGAAAAATAAAACAAAATGTTAAGGTTCCAATAATTTAATTTAAGATTTACTAAGATTTGGACTTTTTTTTGATAAGATAAGATAGCTCATTATGTTTGGAAAAAAAGGTAAGCGGGTGTAAATTTCTTTACCCCGTGTGCAGTTATTTGTTTGATTCTATATTCCGCTTATTAAACATCTATTTTATACTATTCTTTTTAAATTTAAATATTTTATAAATGATAAGCTCTATACTTTTTGCTTCCCATATTCTATAAGTTGTTTTAGAAGCATAGAGTCTTACTTTTAATTAAATTGGATTCAAATTTCAGTAGTTGTAAATAGAAGGATGCAGTTAATTTTTTTTTGGTTAGGTATTAACTTTAATTGATTATTAGAAGATAAAATTTAAAAAATGGCCGTTTCGTTTAGTTTGTCTGGCTCTCAGCCAAGGGTGGGTTGCTTTGATAAATTTCCCTTCAAATCCATGATTTAAACAAGTTAATAATTACTAGCCTTGGTCGTATGATTATCAAATTGGGTTGGCCACCTCCTTAAAGAATATTAGTGGGCCAGGTTCGTTTTTATTGACCCAAATTAAAGCAGACGGGTTGACCCACTCATGTTTTCACGGTTGAGAAAAATTCGTTTCCCAAAATTTTAGTGGAACTCGGGGCTGTTCTTTTCATTTTTCTACTATAAAAAGTTTTGTTTTCCCCTAACACATTGATTTAACTTGCTTGCATAGATATGCGTTTATGGTGATATATGTATTTTATAGTGAAAAATGTGAAATTTTGTGCGTCAGTTGTTTTGAATAATATGTATTGTGACATAAAATATTTATGAATTTTGTTGAGATTGTTTTAGATATTTTTAGAAATGAAATTTTCAAAATACAAATTCCAATTGATTGTAATTATTTTTTTAATATTTTTAAATTTTTGTTTTCTGTATGTTCAGTTGTTCACCTAACTGTCTGTCCGCTCAACAATCTACCTTGGTTGAGCTGGGCTAGGCATTCCAGCCTGTCACGGCCTGATGATAAGTTTTTGGTGGGTCGGCTGTTTGAAAGCTCTAATTAAATGTCAAATTTTTGCGTGAGTGAAAAGTGAATATTATTATATATGAAATATTAACTTTAATGATATAACATTAAGTTAATAATCGAAGAACAGAAACTTTGTTAGAATAAGGCGCTGAACAGAGAAAATCATGTAGATTAAAACGACAAGTTTCATCACACCAAAATACTAATAGAGGGTTAACTTTATCAAATAATATTGATAAATTTAGTATTTTTCTATCGAAACCAGAACAAATTAAAATCACATATTAAGTCGAAAAAATTTATAATACGATTTCTTTGACAAGAAATAGAAAGCCTAGCAGAAAGCACCATTTAATTTTATCTTAAAAAAAAAAAAAAAGAATCCCCAGTAACATTTCAGGTTATATTTAAATTGATTGACACATAGATATATCAAATTGCAAATGATATTTTGAAACATTCCATACACCAATACAGACCCCACACATGGATGATCCATTGTTGCTGTAATATGAAATTTCCGAAGACATGTCGATCGATCACACACCAGTGAAGCTTCTCAAATTCTGCCTCCAAATGAAGATCTTCCATAGATATTCTTGTATCCGTGGAAAACTTCTCTTTTTCTCTTTTTTTCTTCTCTCGAAAGCTTCCTTGGCTTCTTTTCTCTATTTCAAATGAATGATAAACAAAACCAAAACTTTTCTTGTAACGTTTCATATATATTATAAAAAACAAAGTACATTCGTCGTACCTGCTGGTATTGATTACTCCATATGTTGAAAAGCCACAAACGGAAGCTCTCAGTCCCGTTTTCCTGATGATATTCTTCAGATTTCTTTGCCCATATCACTGCATGAGCGCTAGCGTCATCCATCATTATCGTTTCAAGCGTCTGTATCTTTCCTATTTCTTCAGAGATTTTCCTCAAGTATCCACACTCAGAAATACTCAAGTGCACCAGGTTCGGGAAGTGTGAGGCATCAGCTTTCCAGTACTCTAGATCCAATTCATCCAGCGTTAGAGACTTGAGGAGACGAAATCCATCTTCAATCAGCTCCCATTCCGAGCCTTGGAAGGCATTATTTATAAGTCGGAGCTCTTCGAGATTGGGCAGTGAACCAACTATCTTCATGTCTTCCCATGGTAAATTGGTTCGGTTCAAGATTAGCTTTTTCAGACGAGGTAGAGTGAAATTCTCCGAAATCGTGACTTCTGCTCCTCTCTCGGCAATAACTTGAAGCTTTTCCAGGTTAGACAAATTATTTCCCATATTACCAAGACAAAAGGGATTCTCGACAAGGACTCCCAACTTCTTCAAGTTTGGAGTTCTTGTGAATAAATTCACATCAAAGCTGGAACTACTGAGCTTGGAGAGTGTATGAAGGTTTTCTAGAAGTGATATGTTCCAAGAGGAAAGAGGCAAATAACAGTTGCGAAACTTAAGATACCTCAGTTTTGGCATGCTCCATAATTGCGAGGGTAGATGCACGCCTGGGCTTCCTGTTTTCGTCGGGTTATTGTTGCTGCTCTGCAAAATTATTAATATCTGCAGATTTTGTAGGCACTTACATATATCTTTAGGTATGCAGATCTCTTCTTCCTCACACCACAAAGCAACATAACCTAAGCAAACGAGTCCAAATATTTCGTTAGGGAACTGCCTCAAACGCACTTTATCCATATCCAATACTCTGAGCAGTTTACAATGTTGTACAACTTGGGGGGCACTCAAGGATATGAGAGACCTGACAGATGAAAATATTGTGTTTCTGCCCCAAAAATCACTTAGACAAGTTATACGACGTGGATCTTCAAGTCTATCAGAAGAAGAAGCGTGGAAGAAATTCAGCTGCTCAGCTTTTCTCAAGCAAAACTCCCTTATCAGATCGTGTAAACGGCAGGTTTTGATTTTGCATCTTGATCTCTCAGAAAACACAATGAGTTGTCTAGAAGAAATATCTTCGACATACCTCTGTCCCACCTCTTCCAAACTTTCAGATATACTTGGTTTTAGAAAGCCCTCAGCAATCCACAAGTTGACGAGTTTGGACACTGGTATTTCAAAATCTTCAGGGAACACTCCCATGTAGAGGAAACATGGTTTGAGATGATGAGGCAAGTGGTCGTAATTCAGCAACAATAATTGAGAACATTGTTCATCTTCTAATAAATTCGAATTGATGTTATCTGCAACAGATTGCCATGCACTTCTTCTTGGTGAAACATTTGACAGAACACCACTGATAACAACGATTGACAACGGAAGTCCCTTACACTTGTTTGCAATCTCCTTTCCAACCTCTTCCAAATCGTACAGGTGTTCAAGGTGATAAGGCCGACTCATGAAAACAATGCGACGCATCAGATCCCAACTCTCGGCGTCATTCAGGAGACGCATGCCATGATGCTGAGTGATATTGGAGTTAGCGTACTGGGCCACACGAAATTCTCTAGTGGTCAGCAAGATCCGACTTCCCATACGTCTATCTACAAATATTCTTCTGAAATCATCCCAAACCTCTGTACCCCACATATCATCCATTACAATGAGATATCTTCCAGGACATTCCATCAAACATCTATGTAGATCGTCTTGTAGATCATAGTCATCTTGGCGCATTTCAGGAGTGACTACTTTGATGCATCCTAAAAGGTCTAACAAGACTTTTCTGGGCTGATAATCCTCGCCCAAACACGAATATCAAAATGAGCTTCAATATCCGGATGATGATAGAGGTGTCTCGCCAGAGTAGTCTTCCCGCTGCCTGCCATTCCAACGATAGGAATGATGTCGAGTACGCTCTGATAATGATCAGTGAGTCGACCCCTCAGTCTCACCACTTCATCGTCCACGTCGAAACCTACCTGTTAGCAATTTCCATGTTGGATTCTCAAATAAAAACATTTTACAGTGGACCTGGCCGGGTTTAACCATGAACGGGACCGGACCCGACCCATGGCCAACGGTCCAAATAATCGGATCAATAGGTTCGATCCGTGGCCCAGACCGAACCGTCAATTAACGGGCCGATTAGGATTTACCAAATTAGAACCCGTGGACCCGCCGGTCCGGTTTCCGGCGGGTCGTTGTCCTAAAAAATTTGCTGCTAGGTTTGAGAATCGAACCAGGGCAACTTCGTTGGGAGTCAACTTACTACCACTATGCAGACCCATTTAAACAACACAATGGCCTAATATTTATTTATAAATAAACGGTTACTCTATCAAAAAATTGATAGATTTGAAAAATTTTGTACTATCTTATATTACATAACCATCTTAATATTGATTATTTTAGTTAATATTCACATTACCCTAATAATTCTTTCAAATAATTAACAATTAAGATATAATAATATAATAACTTACTTAAAAATTTCTCATATTATTTTCTCGATATCTTCTTGCCATATTCATGCACTAATAATTTTGTATAAACTATAAAAGTCATTTATTAAATATAAAAAAATTGGGATATTTATTGATTTATACTATCTTAAAATGTTTATACACTTTAGCATAACTATATTGATTATTATAATTAATATTTAAATTTACCATTATCATTTTACAAATATTTAGAAGTGCAATAATATAATAACTTACTAAAAAACTTCTCATGTCATTTTCCCGATATCTTATTGTCGTATTTATTATCTCAATATTTTCCATACAAACATAAACTATTACTAAAATTTAAAATTTTAATAATATATAATGTTTATATTGATGCACATGTAGCATATATACTATGTGCACTAGTGTAAAACAAGGAAGAATACAATGATTTTGTTGTTAATATTAATGTATCATTATAAAAAGAGTAAGATTAAGTTTTAAACAAATATAATTTTGACATTGTTTAAAGAAGATAAAATTAATTTTATTTTTCCTACGAATATAATTTTGGTATTCCGATAAATATAACAATTAGATAAGATATCTATATCCGAACATAAAGTTTAACAATTAATAAACTTAATAAGACAAAAAATAAAAAATATCAAACATCCTATACATTTTGATATTTTACATAGAACATATTTTTTAAATAATAAATATATAAATGAACAATTTCGAGCATAATACATATAATTTTTATATAAAAATATTTTAGAAATAATAGACATATAAATTCTAATAACAATTTTTTTATATGATTTGTAAATATTTATATTTTAATTAATATAAAACATATATATGTTATGCATGTTAATAATTAAAAAATCTCGACGATAATTTGTATGTGACATGTTATATCTAAGTTGTTAGTTCATCTCAGGTCCTTGCTAGTAGTTCTAAGTGCTGGACCCGGCCCAATACCGTGAACCATGGTTCCAGACCCGATTTCAGGATTTGCCAACCCAGACCATCGGTTCCGGCCCGTGGCCAGGTCTATTTTACAATATCGTAGGCGTAAGACGTAATATATCACTGCCAACAAATTGTTTTGCGAGTTACACAAAATAAAACTAAAATAATAATAATAACATGTATATTAGTATGAATGAAATAAAATATACCTCTTTACTGATATTTTTTGTGGAAACATAAAACCATAGCATAGCCTAAAGTTTAAATCCATATCATTCCATATTGACATTAAAAAGCCGTTAGATTGAAGCCTATTATGAGTATTATCTTATCTGCCTCACTCATTAACTATACATTCATTTGAAATAAAATAAATTAGTTAAATATTATTTTTAACATGCATATAAACTTTTTATGTCTGAATTAAAACAATATGCATGGTGATAAGTACAATTTTTGGTTTTGGTCTGTCAAATTACAAAAATCGGATGAGGTACATAACTTTTCAAAAAATTTCGACTATTTTAAAATTAACTTGTAATTTTTTTAAAATGTACTTGTTGTATAAATAAATTTTTTTAAGAAAAAAAAGAGAAAAAACCTTGGGGAAGTCGGTGGGGTGATTTGAAGAGCTAGGACGACGCCGTGGATCACCTGAATTCCGCAACGTATTCGTCCTGACCGATTCCTTAATCGAAAGAATTTGCCGCGCCGCCTCGCTCAGTTGCCCCTTAAATCTGCCTCCCGACAACGAAGCCGTGATCCACCAAAATGTAGTAAAATGCTCCGCCACACGGTTTTCGACGAGATCTTCGACACTGTAGGCCACATCTCTGATTCTCATTTCGTCGCTCCTCGGAAAATCATAATAAGCGACGATTTCCCTCAGATCAACAAGGATAGATTCAATCTGTCGCCTCTCGTAGGAAAGCTGATACTTCGCATTCTCCAAAACCTGTATCAGAGAAAGTACAGCAGCCATTGCCATTTTGAGTAGCTGACTACGCAACCTTTTGTTTCAGGCTCTCGGACAGATAATTGAACTGGTTGAGTTTTTATAAACCCGTCCGCTCATCTGGTTTACGTGAGAAAATAGATAAATATGTATATATTTCCTCTGCATTTTCCTTTCCAATTGGGCAATTGCCGAGAAAAAACATCTTCATTTATTATTGTTGACTTGCACGAATGGGCAAATGCATGTGCGCATACATGGTGAATGGGCCACAAATTTGGATTAGTCGAGGGTTGTTTCTTTATTTTCATTTTCTTTTCTTCTTAACTAAAATTTTAACAAAAAATTTAATTTAATTTAACAAAAATCTATGGGAAAACTAAAAGAATTAGGGGTATTATTTAAAAATCTCTATACCCTATCTTAATTTTACTTTCACTCCTTGTACCATGAGAAGTTTGTTTTAACTCCATTATAGAACCACGTCTTTGTTTTAGCTCCTTATTTTCAAATTTTACCCATGATTTTATTTAATAATTTATATTTTTTTGTTCATCATACTTTCGTAAAATAAATTAACTCTCGTACATTTTTTTATCGAAGTATTGTCAGGTCTTATCCACCGGATTTTACAAATGGTTCCTCACAGTTTAACTATGCAGTCGCAATCATTGGTTAGCCCATCGAAGTAGCAATTCACATGGTATAAAAAATTAGCTTAAAGATAATTGAAAAGTGAATAAAAATTTATATTAAAAGAAAAAAGACTTGATTTCCTCGTTTTTTTTTAAGTAGAAATTATTTTTCGGTCGTGTAGTGCATTAAGATGTGAACTAAGAGTTAGGTTTGGGTATTAAAAGGCAATGGATTGAAAGTGAAGGGTGTTGATGGTGTTGTCTCCGTCGAATTTAATGCGCTTCTATGCTTCCATGTACAATGCCATTTTGATTAGCTAACTACGCAACCATTTGTTTCAAGTTGTGTCTGTTTATAACCAATATTTTGGTTATCGGACAGATAATTGTATTGGTTTAATTTTTATAACCCGTCCGTTCAACTGGTTCTATCAAAAATCTAAATGTATATACAGATAAAACTATATTTATTGGTTTAAATTCTTAGTAACCTATAAAAAAATATTAGTTTTACTGGTTTAAATTCTTAATAACCTATAAAAATATATTAGTTTTACGGTCGAAAATAATAAGAAATCGAATTTTTCGAAAAAAATAAAAAATATTGAGAATCGATTGTTTTTCGTCAGTTCAATCGATTGTTGATCTATTTTGACCGGTCAAACCGACGAAATGATTTTTTCACAAGAATTGGACTGGATTAACAATCAATTCTCGGTCGAACCGGCCAGCCAGGTTAGTTTTTGGAACCGACCGGCCAGGTTAGTTAGTGGAACCAATAACGTGAACATGCATGAGGCTACGACAATTCTTATTGTCTGGGTTTTACTATAGTTAAAATCAATATTCTTATTTAAATAAACACCATTATTTTTTTTTCGATTTCGAATCACGAAATCTTACAATCATATTTATTAAACTTTTAATAAAAACTACACAAACAATAATATTTTAATTATCATCTTCAACACACACAACAGCATTTCATTGACATCCTTAGCACATATTCATATTCAGATGGTTTTAGAAATAATATATTAAAATTTTACTATGAAGTTACATTAAAAATGCTGTTCTTTCAAATTTTTGAAGTTTTTTATTTATTAAAATTCAAAAATAATTTTGACTTGAATAATTGAGTTTTAATTGCAAAAAACTTTTTAATATACTAGTTTATTTATCGTTTATTTGATTAAAGTTAAATTATATATTTGTTAGTGCTGACGGCTGACTTACTCATATATCGATTAGTGAGACAGGATTGTTTATGTTAATGGATGAAAATATTTATGTAAATAAAAGTTATATATATTTAAATTCTATTTCAAAGAAATTAATATATAAAAAATTACTACAATGAGTTAAAGCTGTAGTATTCATGCAAAATTTTAGAAAATTGTAAAATTTTATGTATCGTATAAAAACAATTCATGAAATCTAGCCCATGTATTTCCTCTGCATTTTCCTTTCCAATTTCCGAGAGAAAAACTCACTCGCACTTCTAAAATGAACTACATATGGCAGGGGCTGTATAACCTCTATCCTCCTTCGAACTCACTCTATGTGCATAGTGAACTCATGAAACTCGAATGCTACTCCTTTTCCCTTTGAACCAGTGTCTTCAAGGGAAATCCAAATATAAAAATGGTGTAAATATACAGCTCTGCTGTGCTTCTCATCAACATCGAAGGTAAATATATATACATTATAACAACTGTCAGAGAAGGTTAGTCTTCGCCCTTGCTTTCCAAATGCTGAAGTCTAAATTTGATTGAACAAAGAAATTTTGTCAAAGACAAGTGGACAGTATTTGTTAGTCACTATTCCGTCAATGATCAGTATCAGAAAATTCGATCTCTCCGGCTACATTGACCGAACGAGACACAATTTCTTGAGCGTCTGCAAGTGCAGATTCTTTCTCATCTGCACAATATAATATTTTTTGTAAAAAAATAAAAAATATTGAAAACCGGTTGTTTTTCGTCACTCCAATCGATTATTGATCGGTCAAACCGACAAAAAGGACTTTACCGCCATAATCGAACTGGATCAACAATCAATTATCAGTCGAACCGACCGACCAGGTCCGATTGTAGAACCAATAACATGAACATGCATGAGCCTACGCAATTCTGATTGTTTGGGTTTTACTATAGTTAAAATCAATATTCTTATTTAAATAAGCACCATTCTGTTTTTTCGATTTCGAATCACCAAATCTTACGAATATTTACAATCATATTTATTAAATTTTTAATAAAAACTATACAAACAATATTATTTTAATTGTCATCGTCAACACGCACAAAACATTTCATTGACATCCTTGCCACATATTCATATTCGGATGGTTTTAGAAATAATATATTAAAATTTTACTATGAAGTTACATTAAAAATGCTTTTCTTTCAAATTTGAAGTTTTTTCAAAAATAATTTTGACTTGAATAATTGAGTTTTAATTGCAAAAAATTTTAATATACTAATTTACTTATTCGTTTTATTTGACGAAAGTTGAATTATATATTTGTTAGTGCTGATTGCTGACTTACTCATATATCGATTAGTGAGAAAAGATTGTTTATGTTAATGGATGAAAATATTTATGTAAATAAAAGTTATATATGTTTAAATGCTATTTCAAAGAAATTAATATATAAAAAATTACTACAATGAGTTAAAGCTGTAGTATTCATGCAAAATTTTAGAAAATTGTAAAATTTTATGTATCGTATAAAAACAATTCATGAAATCTAGCCCATGTATTTCCTCTGCATTTTCCTTTCCAATTTCCGAGAGAAAAACTCACTCGCACTTCTAAAATGAACTACATATGGCAGGGGCTGTATAACCTCTATCCTCCTTCGAACTCACTCTATGTGCATAGTGAACTCATGAAACTCGAATGCTACTCCTTTTCCCTTTGAACCAGTGTCTTCAAGGGAAATCCAAATATAAAAATGGTGTAAGTATACAGCTCTGCTGTGTTTCTCATCAACATCGAAGGTAATATATACATTATAACAAGTGTCAAAGAAGGTTAGTCTTAGCCCTCTTGCTTTCCAAATGCTGAAGTCTAAATTTGATTGAACGAAGAAATTTTGTCAAAGACCAGTGGACAGTATTGTTAGTCACTATTCCGTCAATGATCAGTATCTGAAAATTCGATCTCTCCGGCTACATTGACTGAACGAGACACAATTTCTTGAGCTTCTGCAAGTGCAGATTCTTTCTCATCTGCACAATATAATATCTTCTTGATTGCCACAGCCAACTGCAACAAATTTCAAGAAAACGATAATGACTTTTTTGAAATAGCAAACAGTTTGCAGCATGTTGGATCTGTATAACAAATCGAATCTGAATTTTGATAAACATAAAACTTGTTATTCTGTTACTAGCGTTTTTATTAAATGCGCAGGGCATAGCTGAATCAGCTCTGTGTCGAGCTGGTTTGGATCAGACGCGAGCTGGTTCAGGGATGGCGTTTGTGAAGAATATTTTAGCCAGGCTCTTTTAGAAGAGATGGATGCAATCAGGAAGGCTTGTACTTCTATAGAAAAAGAAGTGGCAACATTCTTCCAGAAATCCAAATATGCAAGGTGCACTAGATCAATCTCCTTAGGTCTAAGATGGTTATGATCAGACGCAAGCTGAAGAAGAGCACTGTAGCATAACAGAAGCAAGCTGAAGAAGAGCACCTTAGCATAACAGAAGCGAGCTGGAAGAGACGGAAGAAAGCAGTGCATAGTCGAGAGCTTGTACACTCAGGTGGCAGCTGGTGTACAAGCTGAGCTCGTGCCCAGGTGTGAGCTAGTGCACAAGCCGAAAGCTTAAACGTTGAATCAATAGTCGACTGCACAAACTAGGGAAGAAAACAGATATCAGCTTTCAGAGAAGTACTTTCCAACATGTGAGAAAATATCCGAGCTTACACTGTAAACTTTTCACACACGGATTCACTCACATATGAGAGTCGTGAGCTTAATAGATTAGATAAGTGAATCACAAACACCAAATCTTTGCAGTCTTTCTCACTGAGACGTTAAAGAAGTGTTTAGCAAGTCACACAGCCTGCGAGATGGTGTGCAGTTGAGTGCTAGGAGTTCTCGCAAACGAGGGCTTTTGGATCGAGTCTGCATAGAGTGATGTAAGATCAAATCTTCTAGTGAATCCTTCCAACGATGGAAGAAGAGTAGACGCAGGAGAATGAGCTCCGAACTTCCATAAACAAATTCGCAACGTATTTTCTTTACAGCTTAATGCATTTCGCATTTCATGTTTTAAACCAGTTCTAAGCTTTCAATTTTAAGAGATTATTTAAGATGTTTTTCGCTTGGTTCTTATACCTAATCTGATAAACTTCTGGATGCTAAAACTTTACAAGAACCAGAGCTATTGCAGCTCAAGTTTTCACAGACCAGATAGCGCGCGATATGGACCAACACGCAGTGCTGCTCGGCGTTGATCCAGCTTAGGCGCGATCTGACGTTTTGTTATTTTGTGCTGATTTTTCAAACAATTTTTAAATGCACGTAATCTGTTTTTTCAGACCATGAGTCGGTGTTCGAGCTGTGTGAGAGTTCACGACACCACATTCCCCTGATCCATCAATTGGTATCATAGCGAGTTGTTCTTGAAAAAACATTTTAAATTGAAAAACTTTCAAAGATTTTAAAAGTATTTTCAGCTCTGACAGTTTTCTCCAAACTGTTTTTTGCGGAAAATTCCTCGGTGCTAAAAAATTGTTTGAAAGGTTTTTAAAACTCACTTTATAAAGAAAGACGGAGTAATGTTTTTCGAATTGCAGAGCACTCTTTCCAAGAGTGAAAAGGGCAGCGCTATCTCTTCTGTCGAGCTGACAGAGATTGCGCGAGATCTGTGTGGACGCCAAGACCTCTAACAATGGTTGTGCTGAATTAATAGCGCATGCGACAGAGTTTGACAGAAGCAGAAGAGATTCTGTAAATTCGATTATCATTCATTCTTCTAATCTGAAAAGATGAGCTTTTTCAGTAGCACCAAATATGTTTTAAAATTTATATCATGCATTCTTTTCTGCAACTGTCGTCCCTTCCAAATTATTTTATTTTCGAAAACTGAAAAACTTTGTGTTGTTTTTAGGGGGAGATTTCATTTTAAATAGTAAGAGGGAGACAAGATTACAAATCCTTTTTGATTCCCACAAAAAGAGGGAGACAAGATTACAAACCTTTCTGATTCCCACAAAAGGGGAAGAAATATTCCAAAACTGTTATTTGTGCTTATCGTTTTCCAGGTTTCATGTTAATAAAAAAGGGGAAGATTATTGGATCTATATAACAGATCGAATCTGAATTTTGATAAACACACAAGATGCTATTCTGTTACTAAAGTTTTTATTATAGCTGAATCAGCTCTGTCGCGAGCTGGTTCGGATCAGACGGGAGCTGGTTCAGGGATGGCGGTTGTGAAAGACATTTTAGCCAGGCTCTTTTAGAACAGATTGATGCAATCAGGAATGCTTGTGGTTATATAGAAGAAGAAGTGACAACATTCTTCCAAGAATCCAAATATGCAAGGTGCACTCGATCGGTCTCCATAGGTCTAAGATGGCTATGATCAAACGCGAGCTGAAGAAGAGCACTGTAGCAGAACAGAAGCGAGCTGGAAGAGACAAGCTGCGAGATGTGAGAAGGTGCCTAAGCTGGTCCACCAACAGACATCTAAGCTGATCCAACTTAGAGCGAAGATCAGTACAGACGAAATCAGCTCAACTCAGGAGTATAGCGTTCAGATCAGAGACCAGCTAAGAGATCAACTCAAAGAACAGATCAACAGAAGCAATCCGATCAGAGCAAAGCAGTTTGAACACAAGTGTATGCGAAAACTGTATTGTATTAGTTCAAACTAATTTGCTTTAACTTGTCAACATCAGGTATGTTCACATACTCAAAGTCAACAAAGACTGCAGACGCATTAAATGATAAAGGACACAAGGTACAACTATGTCAGTACTTTACAGAAGCCTTTTCAACGGCTACAACTTTGTGTCCAACGGATAGAATTGCATAAAGGCTTTTTATATGCAGAAGACTAAGAACAGATACACAAGAGCGAAAAAGAGAAAAGCGCGAAAAAAGCGTGAAGTGCAGAGAGGCACGAAAGGATACAGAAAGCGGTTCATAGTCGAGAGCTTGTACACTCAGGTGGCAGCTGGTGTACAAGCTGAGCTCGTGCCCAGGTGTGAGCTAGTGCACAAGCCGAAAGCTTAAACGTTGAATCAATAGTCGACTGCACAAACCAGGGAAGAAAACAGATACCAGCTTTCAAAGAAGCACTTTCCAGCGTGCGAGAAAATATCTGAAAGAGTGAGCTTACATTGTAAACTTCTCACACATAGATTCACTCACATATGAGAGCCGTGAGCTTAATAGATTAATTGAGTGAATCACAAGCACCAAATCTTTGTACTCTTTCGCACTGAGACGTTAAAGAAGTATTAGCAAGTCACACAGCCTGCGAGCTGGTGTGCAGTTGATTGCTAGGAGTTCTCGCAAACGAGGGCTGTTGGATCGAATCTGCACAAAGTGCTATAACATCAAATCTTCTAGTGAATCCTTCCAGCGATGGAAGAAGGGGAGACGCAGGAGAATGAGCTCCGAACTTCTATAAACAAATTCGCAGCGTATTTTCTTTACAGCTTAATGCATTTCGCATTTCATGTTTTAAACCAGTTCTAAATCTTTCAATTTTCAGAGAGTATTTCAGATGTTTCCGCTTGGTTCTTATACCTAATCTGATGTACTTCTGGATGCTACAACCTTTCAAGAACCAGAGCTATTGCAGCTCAAGTTTTAACAGACCAGATAGCGTGCGATCTGGACCAGCACGCAGCGCTGCTCCGTGTTGATCCAGCTTAGGCGCGATCTGATGTTTTGTTATTATGTGCTGATTTTCAAAACCATTTTTAAATGAACGTAATCTGTCTTTTCAGACCATGTTTCGGTGCCCGAGTTGTGTGAGAGCTCACGGTATAGGTCTTTTATTCCTAACACAGCATATGCAATATTGTCAAATAAAAGAAACAAGAGAGATTCTTCTTAGTAGCAGTAGATGCGAAGAATAAATAGCTTCATGTCATCTAATCCCAAACCTGCTAACCATTTTAGCTTTATATCAAATGCTAGCCTCATTTGAATCAGAAACCAAAAAAAAAGGAAAATGCTAGCTTCATTAGTTTAAGGTCAACCTCCTTTTCGTTTTTAATTTGTTTGTCTGCAGCTCCTATAAAGATGTTAACAAGCGGTGTTCACTCATGAATAACACAAACAAAACCGATAAAGCTAGTCTACACCAGTGGTGGAACCAAATCATGAATCCCAAAATATATATAATCCTCCCCCTCCCTCCACTACTATGTGCTGAACCTAAGAGCTGAAGTACACAATCAAGATCAGATTTCATGTTTGTTGAGAAATGTGTCGGTCCATTAGAGCAGTTGCAACTAAGACACCCCACTCGAGTTGAAGGCAAGGATGAATAGTATCATAGAACTGATTGAATGAATTACTTACCGCAAGATTTTCCAACTTCGGAGTCTGGCAAAGTATTTCAACATCCCGTAGTTTTGCAAAGTAAAAATCTCTTTCCTTTTCCAAGAGGTCAACAGAGAGCTTGAGCTCTGTAACCTGAATACATTTGGAGATCATAGTGGAAAGTGAACCCATAACGCAAAACGTAGTAAAGCCAATCCAACAGATTACTTACATTGCAACAAATAAAAATTATACACCATTTGCCATGGACGATATAATTGTGCTATGATATGCCAAATCAGACATAGATCACTGCATTCTATAATATCATGTTTGAAGTAAAGAGAACGATATTACCTCCTTTGTCATTTCCTGAATCTCCACAGAAGAATTGACCCTGCTGTCCACACCACCCGATTTCCCTTGTTTGGTAACTGAACATGAAACAATTTTTTTAAAAGATCATGTCTGAATAAGGAAAGAAAAAGTAATTGAGAAGGACAACGTTTCAGGCTGACCAGATATCTTATTACTACCTATTCCATCACATAAGCCAGAATTTAGAGAACGATTTGTTTGCAATGACTTGAAGTTCTTCTGAGAACCCTTGATATTTCTCTCCTTTCCGCCTTTAGTTCTGCGTTCCACGGGATTATAATTCCTGAGAAATATGCACCATTAGAAGTAAACAGGAATATATGTTAAAACCCACCAATTTAACCTAAAGAAAGCATTACTCATTGGTTATTCCACCATTTACTGAATCACAATAACGTTTTAGCCATTGAAGAAATTCCAAGTTGTCCAATGGCCTTCCCTTTACAAGTCTGTTGACCTCAATATGCTGGAAATGACCACAATTATAAAAGATTACCAAATTTTTTAATGTGAAACAATGGATGCCACCAAATCATTGACAAAAACGATGATGCAGGCAACAATTAGAACTCCAAGAACAATAATTATGCAGAAAAGGATTACCTTTTCGATTTTGAGTTTGTTAAAGACGTCCTGGAGAACTTTGTAGTTCTGGATCATATCATATTCAGTCTTAGCATCAAAGTTCACCTACAACAGACTAATATATCAGTAATGTCACAATATCAAGACTTTCCTAACTGGTGAATATTGGAGCATCCTTGTCAACCTACACGAACATATATTGCTCTCAAACAAATAGTGCAGAATGAAGATATTGACCTTGTGCATGGGAACAATTCCTGGATAGGTCATGTCCAACATCTGACACTGCACAGCGCCGGATGCCGCCTAGATAAAAGTTGATTAATTTAGGGCGTAACATACCGTGTGTAGGTAAAAGCTCTTGAACTAGGGCATAAAATAGCATGTGTGGTTCTTCTAGTAAAATTGAAGGTTTATTGTATAGCATTTGAAACAATTCTATATGTAAAGATAATAAAAAAGAGAAGAAGGTAATTTGGTGTCCAATGATAGCCACATGTGAGACAAATTCTATGAGAAGCAACAAAGGCCTTAAAAATGAAACAGCTATATTCCGAAAAGATACTATTCTCTCATGGGCTTAAAAAATGTCATGTCTTGCTTCTAAGTAGATTTCATTATAGTGTGTTATTTTGTTAAACCACTATCACTGGACAATGAATGCCATCAGATACACCGTGTTATAGAAAACAACCATAAAGATCTCATCCATAGGACCCCTTCATTACTACAGAAACCAACAAGCCAACCGACAAGATAAAACAAAACGCAATAATAGACTCATTATGCACCTACAATTGGATTGATTACTCATATGCTTGTGCTTTCAACTCTGACCAAGCAGGCATAATACAATCTATACCTAATCTTACACTAATTATATAGAAGCTAAATTATGTTCATAGTTTCTTCCAAGACATATTCCTAAAACTTCTCGCTTTGATATTACAGCCTCGCAAACTCAGTTCATGCAACCACTTCCTACTCTAAACTAAAATCAACGTAGTAGACCTTCAAATTTCTACTGTTCACAAGTAAACTTCATAGCAATATCACAAACACAAGAACTCGTACTTCATTATACCCGTCTTTCAATCTTAAGTTGTAAGTGCACCCCTCAAGACTATCAAGAAACCAAGTTAACTAAACCAATACAGATCATTGAATGATGATATTTACTTGTGGTAGAAAAAGTAATATCGACTTGCGTTAGTTCCTTAACATTTGTCCTCATCAATTACAATTATTCACATTAGGAAATTGTTTCACTTTACATATGATGCAGAAAACAAAGAGCCCCTGCTGGCATAATTGTCACATTGTAGACCACCATGAAGAACAAACAGTGCCTAACTCCATAATTACCTTTCAACCTAACCATTTTCCAATCTATTTTCCCCTTGACCTATCACATACAGTTTTCAAATACAAACAAATCGCCATACCAACAAAATTACATGCTTCAACATTCACAGTATTTTCTCTGCATTTAAGTAGCTTCCCTCAAAAGACAATTTAAGTAAAACGTTTCTGGATCGATGCTCAAATAAAAGCGAGTAAGGCCAAAAATGTGGTTGGATTTTGCCAGAAAATCAAGTTTTTTTCCGGCTTTCTTCCCGGGGAATAATCATCATTATTCAAAACAACAAAGACTCCGTTACCACACCAGTAACTGCCCAGGAATATGATCTACCAAGAGCTTGTGTTAGATCAAAGGACAAATGGCACCAAATTCGTTACCTTTGCAAAATATAATATGAAAAATTCTATCACAAGCCAAAGGAAGTTTAAGGGAAAAAATCTGAGCTTTATACCATCAAACATTCCCAAAAGAATATACCAAAACTTACACCCACGGAGAAAAGAACCACAGATGAACGTCAATAAAAACGAATGGGGGAATGGAAATCGTTTTTCGTTTTTTACCTCTTCAACACGAGAGAGATTAAGTTGAAGCGTCGCATTGATCCATCCAAGAATCTCGTTCCTTCCCACAAAATATGCACTATCCATCAACCCTATATTTGATGCCATTGTAGAAACAAGAAACAAAAAAGAAAAAAAAATCAAGGGGAAAAAGATCGGCCCCTTAAATTTATTGGCAAACTATTTCAAGATTCCCACTTTCAACCAGCATTCACATTCTTGTTTGCAAAGAATTTTTCTTTTTCTTCCTCTATAAGAAGAGATGAATATGGAAACAAGGGGGGAGCGGAAAAAATGGGTTCTTGTAATTTAAAAATGTTGCTGTTGGGTATTTGTCATTAATTATTGATTCAAAACAAAATAAATGGAGAGTTAATGAATGAAATTAAAGGATAGAATTTCTCTGAGCACATATTTAAGAATGGTTCAACGATCGAAAATATAAAGAAAACCGAAAGCGACCATTCGAAGGGACAAAAACCGAGTAAAACCTCCAAGCATTTTATTTGGCCAAGCTTGCTGGTGGCCACTATTTTTTTCTACGTAATAACTAATATATCGTCGTGCACATATTATTTGCATAATTAACTTTTAAGTTTTTAAATGAAAAGTTTATAAATACTATCAAGGTTAAGAAGTATGGTGGGATTTTTTATAGAATAATTTAACAAATAAATAATATGATAATTTATGTAAAATTTACTTTAGATTAGTATTAAAATATATTATGTCTCGTCAAAACGATGACGACTAGTATCTTCATTAATTTTTATAAAAATGTTAATCAGGTATATAAAAGCAACAATGGGATTAGTCCTTTGGTTACATTATTAAGACGGAATTTCTCAAAATTAATTGGCGTAGCGTAAAATGACTTATCATTTATTTAACAAAGATGCATTACTAAATATATTCAACTAAATGGTGAACTAGAATGGGCATTTTGCCTTTAATATAATACATCTACATATGCAAACATAAATACTATTTAGGCTGCTTGAACAAATTTTTTAGAAACGTTTTAGTATTTTTAGACTTAAAAAAACTTAAAATATTTTTGAATAAGATTTTTATAAATTATTTTGAAAAATACTTTATAAAACTAATTTTGAAATACGAACCAGTGAAAGATGTTTTATAATATTTTTAAAAACAAAATATATATAAACTTTATACTAATGATCAATTAAATTTTTCGTATTAGATTAATTATTTCATTGATATCTCAATACTACTTCATAATTATAAATCAATTTCTAAGATAATTATCTCATTTTTTTATTTAAAATATTTTTATAAAAATTGTTGTCCAAGCACATACTTAAAATATTTTGCAAAATGTTTTTAAAACACACTTTATAAAATACTTTTAAAAGATTTGTCCAAACGGAGCCATAATTTTTATTGATAATGTGCGAAAACGGTTGTTTTTTACATACCAACCAGTAATTTCAGAGTAATTGTACAATGCTATTACTAAATGAAAAATATCTTAAAATATAAAACAAAAATAAATATATTAAGACATGAGCTGACATTGATCAATTTTAACAATATACAGAAATAAAATGCGCAACAAATTAAGAAGCCACAAGTTGGTTATAAAGTGGACTTTGTAGTCCCCATTAATATTTATATCTTGAAAATAAAAAGGTGAGTTTGATATATCATTATTATATATCAAAGTTAATTAAATCATATAAACTAACTAATAAAATGTCAAAAGTGTCCAGCAATTTATTGTAATTCCAATATTATGAAAAATTGCTAGATACATGTAAAATATTGTGGAATATTAATAAAATTAGATAGTTAGTATTAGTTGTTAGTTGTTGGATGTCTAAATATTAAATGAAGTGATTTAGACCTTTTTATTATTTTAATCATTTCATTTGCCTATAAATAGGCTTGTGATCTTCATTTGAAAAACACACAAAAAATATACAAATTCTCTCCCAATTCTATTCTATATAAATTAAGGAAATTATAGAGAAATAGTAATTTCCTATTAATATATAATTAAGAGTTCATTTGGAGTAATCAAGAAGAATATATTCAAGGTTATTGCAAAGGTAATTATTTACTTTATTTGTTAATATTTCTTTTAATTTATAACACGTTATCAGCACGATCACTCGAATTTTTTTATTTCATTGTATAATGTCATGTTATTGTATGAAAGGAGTCTCTAACACCTCATTATAATAACGTGATATGAATTACAAAATTATATTGTTCATCACGCTATATATAATATCATATTATTATATAAAGGAGGCTATGCCACCTAAAAATAATAATGTGATGTGATATACAAATTTATTTAACTGTGATTATCATTATATTCATCATATTATAATCATAAAAATGATAAATAAATTATTGTATTTTGTCTATTATAAACGGATATATTTTTCGTAACGGGTATAAACGGCTAGATTTTATTCTATAAATATGTTGTTTTCTAAAACATTTATTTACTCCTCTTTTACTCTTCTCCATCAAATTTTCTTCACAAACTTATTTCTCTAATTACAAAAAGAAGTCGAAGATGATTCATGCAAGTATAATCGTTGTAATTATTTTGATAATTATACTTACTGGTCTTGTATTTACCCGTGAATATCCACCCCACGCTTTTTCGGTTTTTTCGTAATATGCTTGTATTCGTAGTTTATCCATTACTTTTTATTGTTGTACTAATGGATCTTAACTTATGATATATATTGTTAATCATCTCATCATTATTATATATGATTAATTTTATTATTGTTGTTTTCATGATATATAGATTGATCATGTCGAATATTTCCAAGCTTGAATTTAGCGCTCTTGACATCTCCGGAAAAAATTATCTCTCCCTAGATGCTGAAATACATCTAGATACTATGGGCATTGGAGATACAATTAAAGAGGGAAATATCGAATCAACTCAAAATCGAGCAAAGGCTATGATATTTATTCGTCATCATCTTCACGATGACTTGAAAATTGAATATTTGACAGTTAAAGATCCATGTGAATTGTTCCCTGATGTGAACATGGTAGTACATAATGAAAAAGGTAATCAAAATAAGACCCACTTTGGTTATAATCGTGGTCGTAGGCGTGGGCGTGGTCGTGGGCGTGGCCGTAATCATGGACGCGGTCGTGGACGTTTTAATCCATATGGCCGTGGACATGGAAAATCCCATGATCATAATGCTGGTTTTAACTATATAAATCAAAAGAATACCAGCTACCAAAAGTGGGGCAATAACCAAGACAAGAGAGCAAAAGGACATGTTAATGATGTCCAGAAATCAGACAATGAATGCTATATGTGCGGGATAAAAGGGCATTGGTATAATACCTGCCTTACGTTCAAACACCTTGTGGATCTATATCAAGCATCGAAAGAAAAGAAAAAGGATGCTGAAACAAATTTCATTGATCAAGGTGAAGATTTAAGTCAGCTCCCGACATTCCCAGCACACTTTGATGTTTCTGATTTCTTTGCAGACCAAAATGGAAGAATTGATCAGTTTGAGGGTGATGATGAAAATTGTTAAATGTTGTATTTGTTTAATTATAGTTTATATTGTATTTTATTATGTTGGTTTGTATTGAATATTTCGTTATCGTAATAAATGGATTACTCATTTTGTTTTATAAAATATTTATAGAATATGGATATTGGACATGAAGTCGATGATGGAGATTTATGTATTGTTGACAGTGCGACGACACATTCGATATTCAAAAGAGATAAATATTTCTCATATTTGCAAATGAGAAAAAGTAATGTCAACATAATTTCTGGTAGTACAAGCATTATCGAAGGCTGTGGAAAAGCGAATATCATATTGAATGGGGGAACACATTTTATAATCGATCTCAAAGAAACTTGTTAAGTTTTCAAGATATCCGACGAAATGGATATCATATTGAGACTTTTAGCCAAGATGATAAATAATATCTATTGATTACAAAAGAAGTGTCGGGAAAGAAATATATTGCTGAAAGATTACCGACCTTTACATCTGTCATATATCACACTAAAATAAATGTAGTGGAAACAAATGTCACAGTTGATCAGAAATTCGTGGATATGAATAATTTTATACTGTGGCATGAACGATTGGGACATCCCGGCTCTACAATGATGCGAAAGATTATTGAGAATTCACAAGGGCATCAATTGAAGAACAAGAAAATTTTGAATTTTAGAGAATTCACATGCGAGGCTTGTTCTCAAGGCAAATTAATTACAAAACATTCACCAACTAAAGTTGGTATTGAATCACCTTCATTTTTAGAAAGAATACAAGGTGATATTTGTGGGCCTATTCATCCATCATGTGGACCGTTTAGATATTTTATGGTCTTAATTGATACATCCACAAGATGGTCACATGTATGTTTACTATCATCTCGCAACTTGGCATTTGCAAGACTATTGGCTCAAATAATTCGTCTAAGAGCACAATTTCCAGAATATCCTATTAAGAGAATTCATCTTGATAATGCTGGTGAATTCACATCCCGAACATTTAATGACTATTGTATGTCAATTGGGATAATTGTTGAACATCCAGTACCACATGTTCATACACAAAATGGTTTAGCAGAATCATTCATTAAACATTTACAATTAATAGCTAGACCATTGATAATGAGAGCAAAACTTCCCACATCAGTATGGGGACATTATATTTTACACGCAGCAGCACTAAAACGCATCAGACCAACTAGTTACCATCAGTTCTCTCCTTTGCAACTAGTTTTTGGCCATGAGCCTAATATTGCCCATTTAAAAATTTTTGGATGTGCTGTGTACGTTCCAATATGTTCACCACAACTCTTCCCACATCAGTATGGGGACATTATATTTTACACGCAGCAGCACTAAAACGCATCAGACCAACTAGTTACCATCAGTTCTCTCCTTTGCAACTAGTTTTTGGCCATGAGCCTAATATTGCCCATTTAAAAATTTTTGGATGTGCTGTGTACGTTCCAATATGTTCACCACAACGCACTAAAATGGGTCCTCAAAGAAGAATGGAAATATATGTTGGATATGATTCCCCGTCGATTATCAAATATTTAGAGCCAATGACGGGAGATGTTTTCATGACACGATTTGCCGATTGTCACTTTGATGAGACAAAGTTCCCAACATTAGGGGGAGAATCACCAAGTGAATTAACTTGGAATGCACAACTTCATCAATTTGATTTCCGGACAAATGAATGTGAGAATGAAGTGCAAAGAATAGTGCATCTGCAAAATATTGCAAATAAATTACCCGATGCATTTAATGATGTAAAAAGGGTAACTAAATCACATATCGAGATTCCTAAGGGTAACTAATGCTCCAGCACATATCGATATTCCTAAGGTACCATCAAACAATGAATCAAGTGCACGACTCAAACGTGGTAGACTAATTGGATCAAAAGATAAAAATCCACGAAAAAGAAAAGGAGCAAATACTGTTGATATTGGAACAAATAATGTTAATGCTCATAATGAGATATCTAATCCATTGATTGATAAATCTGAAAATGTTGATGATCATTCCCCGAAAAGGTTCATATTGTTGAAAATGAAGAGATCTCAATAAATTATGTCAACACGGGGAAAAGATTTAATCGATCGGAAATTATTGTCGATAATAATTTTGCCTATGCTGTGGCTAACGATGTTGTTAATGAAAATGATGATCCAGATCCTACATCTGTAGATGAATGTCGAAATCGACATGATTGGCCAAGTTGGAATAAAGCAATACAAGAAGAGCTAAATTCCTTAGCAAAACGTGAGGTCTTTGGACCTGTGGTACATACACCCAAAGGAGTAATTCATGTGGGTTGTAAATGGATTTTTGTACGAAAATGAAATGAGAAAAACGAAGTGACTAGATATAAAGCTCGATTGGTAGCCCAAGGTTTTTCTCAACGACCTGGTATTGATTATGAAGAGACTTACTCTCCAGTGATGGATGCAATTACATTTCGATACCTTATTGGCATGACCATACAAGAAAAACTTGAAATGCGTCTTATGGATGTTATCACCGCATACTTGTATGGAAAACTGGATAATGAAATTTACATGAGAATCCCTGAGAGATTTAAGATATCGGAAACATTTGGTCCAAATTATAGAAATGTTTGCTCCATTAAATTACAAAGATCCCTTTACGGATTAAAGCAATCCGGACGCATGTGGTACAAACGACTTAGTGACTATTTATTGCAAGAAGGATATAAAAATGATCCAATTTGTCCATGTATATTTATTAAAAGGAATGGATCAAAATTTGTCATTATTGCCGTATATGTTGATGATTTAAACATTATTGGAAGTTTCGAAAAACTTGAAAAGACAGTTGATATATTGAAAAAGGAATTTGAGATGAAAGATTTAGGCAAAACAAAATTCTGTCTTGGTCTACAAATTGAGCATCTTCATGATGGAATTTTAGTCCATCAATCAACATATACGCAAAGAATCTTGAAACGATTTTATATGGATAAAGCTCATCCTTTAAGTTCACCCATGGTGGTTCGATCACTTGATACAACAAAAGATATTTTTCGACCATGTGATGAACAAGAAGAAATTCTTGGTCCAGATGTGTCATACCTAAGTGCTATTGGTGCATTGATGTATCTTGCAAATAGCACGAGACCAGACATATCATTTGCTGTCAATTTGTTGGCAAGATATAGTTCTTCTCCGACACGGAGACATTGGAATGGCGTTAAACATATATTTAGATATATTCGGGGCACCTACGATTTGGGTTTATTTTATTCCAATACTTGTGATTTGCAACTAACTGGGTATGCGGATGCTGGATATCTATCTGATCCACACAAAGGACGATCACAAACTGGGTATTTATTTACTTATGGTGGAACAGCAATTTCCTGGAGGTCTACAAAGCAAACTATGGTCGCTACTTCATCAAATCATGCAGAAATACTTGCAATCCATGAAGCTAGTAGAGAATGTGTGTAACGCCCCAAAATCCATAGGACCACATTTATGCATTTTATTAATCTCATGGGCCAAATTGGCAATTTTAAATGTTATGTATGTGTTGATTTATTGATATCAGCAAGAAAGATACGCCGCGGCTGGTTCCAGCAGGTGACTCCAAAGAGCGATGCACGAGCTGGTTCTAATTCGATTGAAAAATATTTTAAGGAGGTGAAATGATTTCTTTTGAAAAAGGTTTGGTGTTTTACAAATTAAAATGATATGAAGGGAATTTTACTAAATTTTAGAAGTGTGTCATGCTTGACTTCACAAGTAGCTTGCCACTAATCCCTTTCAAATCCCTTTCAAAGTAAGATTTTATCATTTGCAAAGAAAAGTTTTAAAGTGTTCTTCAAAGAAATTCTAGAAGAGTTCGTGCGTTGCTCAAAGGGAGGATTTCTGCAGGAATTAGCTGTTGTTGTCAGGCCCCGTGCTAATTACTAACAATTAACACCTAATAAGCGCATAATTACGGAAGCTTAAAATCAGGGCTTAAAAATTTTTCGAAATACAAAGGCCTGAACTTCAAATCATTCATTCAAAATTCGATATTCAAAATAGAAGTTTACTCAACTCGATACAGCAAGTAACCACATAAATCAATTCAAAATACAGATCCCCCAAATACAATAAAACACGGGGCATCCCCCGGTTCAATACATATCATAAATAAACTGGGACTCATGGATGCGGGGATCGACCAACTGAACTTCCACTCGGTCCAGCTTGGTTACCTGAATTTCCTGCAAATGGGCAACGCAGACCCAACAAGACAAAAGCAGAAAACAAATACGAGGTCAATCCTCAGTACGAAGAGCTATCAACAGCTTACGCATGCAACATACTAACAATCAATGCTATGAAATGCATGTGGCTGTCCAAGGAATCAATAGGCAATTCAAATCAAGTCGCCTCCACACCACGGTCCATCAACCGGGAAATCATCGGTCCGTGATTTATCGGGACCCGTCGGTCCTCACAGCTCAGTGGTAGCCTATCAAGTCTGGCAACACCACTCCGATGATAGCGTTGGACTGGTGCACAACACATCTGTTGGCCAGCTCCAACGTGGCTTGGGA